>JAUZNJ010034656.1:22373-37395 GCA_034780135.1 Jordanella pulchra | reverse complement strand
AGAAAGAAAGAAAGAAAGAAAGAAAGAAAGAAAGAAAGAAAGAAAGAAAGAAAGAAAGAAAGAAAGAAAGAAAATGATTAGAAACAATTACATAGTAAACTAAATGAAACAACCTAGCAGTTTCTTTAGGCTTGTCTTTGAAAGCAGACAGTGTGCTTTTAGGTGAGTTTTCTTGAAAATCTAGATGAAAAACTGGATGAAAATGCAATAGTTTTGTTGTGACTGCCAAAATCAATAGAAATAAATATATGGCTCGACAAAACTACTATATAAACAAATGGGACAAAAAAAATTACTAGTCTAAACAAATGTTGATCTTATAAAATGTTCCCTAAATTAAGAGCATCATTTAGATTTTCATTCATATTTTTACCTCACTGTTAATCTGTTTATGAAATTAGAATTAGAATTCCCTTTAATGGCAAAACAGAACAAAGACAAAAAAAACAGCAACTCTCAAGGGCTGCGTAACAAATACTATATATTACAATAATTATATGTAATATACATAATAGCTGCATAACCCAGAAACTATTTGGATTCTACATAAGAATAAATAACGATCAGGGTTGGGATGAGAATGTGTTGTTTAGGGCAACAACCCTTAGGTAGAACTTGTTTTAATCTGTTTGTTCTTGACTTAAATAGTTTGAAGAGGTGATGGCCGTGGGTGGTAGGGGTCCCTGGTGATGCTGTGGGCTCCCAGGAGAAACTCAAACACTGACTATTTATAATAATACAATGAAGATATGAATATATTCTTTCTGCAGATGAGTTGTATAAGTTATAAGCACAGTCTGGAGAATGCACCTGGAAGTCAAAACCTGCCAAAATCACGAATGGATAAGAAATTAAAAAAGTCTTAATAGTATTATAAACTTCTGCAATTCTGCAAAACTTTGTTTATTATTGAGTCAAATAAATGTCTTTTGCTTGTGGAATTCTTCCCAGCAATAAAAGACTGCTCCGACCACATGCTTAGAGGAAGGACCAGAAGCGGGGTTTACATGGTGACCCCCGACCTCCGCAGCAGCAGCTTTCCGGTGTACTGTGACATGGAAGTGGATGGTGGCGGATGGACCCTCCTGCAGCGTCGACGGGACGGCAGGGTGAGCTTCAATCGCACTTGGTTGGAGTACCAGGCCGGCTTCGGGGTGTTGGATGGAGGGGACTTCTGGCTGGGCAACAACAAGATACACCCTCTCACCCGGGACAGGGACATGGTGCTGCGGGTGGAGCTGGAGGATTTCGACGGAGTGACTGGGCATGCGCAGTACGAGCAATTTAGGGTTGCCAGTGAGCGGCTCCGCTACAGGCTGACGGTGGGCGGGTACTCTGGTACAGCAGGTGATGCTCTGCGCTTCAGTAAAACCTACGACCACAACAACAGGGCGTTCACTACCCCTGACAGGGACAACGATCGGTACCCCTCCGGGAACTGCGGGGCCTATTACAGCTCCGGCTGGTGGTTCGATGCCTGCATGGCTGCAAACCTTAACGGCAGATATTATACTGCTGGGAGATATAAGGGAGTTCGGGATGGGATTTTCTGGGGGACATGGCACAACATATCTGCAGAATACTACCCAACCAATGAGAGACAGTCTTTTAAATCTGTGAGGATGATGATCCGACCAAAGAGCTTTGGAGAGCAAACATAAAATGCTCCAATCAAGTTTTCTATTATTTGCACCCAGTTCAATATCAACTCAGTGCTGCCACATTGTGGCCATACATTCTTTAAAATGATTTCACTACATTTCAGAAATCGAGTACTTCTGGTATATTGCCAAACGTCTTTAGAAATTCTTCCAAATGTGTTGCTTTCCAGCTACTGTTTTGGTCGTGGATGGGCATGGGTTGGTAAACTAGGGAATAAGAGAATATTCAATAACAGTATAAGTGTTAAACAAAATGTTATATTTCAATAATAATCTCTGACATGTTCTCGAAACAGTTATTCAACACAGCAAATAAGTAATTATTCCCAACTACTGCCAAAATTTAAAAATGGAAAATATATAAATAGCCTATTAGACATGTTGATTTAAAAGTTTTTTTCAACAAAGCATGCTGATCTTGATGAGTATTATACATTTATTCACTGTTTCAATATAATTCATCGCTCTTCTTTTAGTGTCCATTCTAAGACTGTGTGTGCGTGTGTGTGTGTGTGTAGGGGGGGTGTTCTGCACTGTTGTAAGTGCTGCATGCAGCCAAATAAATCTCTGGTTTTTCCAGCAATTTATCTGTTTTGTTATTAAATTGACTTTAAACTGCAGTGAGCACATGACAGAAAAGGAAGATTTTTAAATACCCTGGGTTACCTTCATATCAGTCACCATGCATTGAATGACAATGTCTAAAACCAAGCTCTGAGGCATGCAAACTACCATTTGTACCAATGTGTCTGTCTTAGGAGTTTGGTAAATTGAATTGAGGTAAAGTGAGCCCCGTTTGTCATAAGTACATTCCTCAAATTTCTTTGTTAGGAATAATTTAAGGGATAATTATTGCAGGTGTTAAAACAGAGAGACAGCAACTGTAACAACAAAAGAACCTCAGCCTTGGTATATCATTTAAAATCACAGTGCAAAGACAAAGCTGTCTGAAGTCTCCCAACTGTCTGCAAAGTCCAAAGCTCCTGACCAGAAAATGTATTGTGGCCATTATTTTAGCTATTGAGAGCCATGCACAACTCAGCCTTGCATTTCCAAGTGCAATCCAAGGTATTTGAATAAGAGTTATAAAAAGCAACAGAGCAGCTAAAATGTATTTGTTGGAGCGAAAGATCACAGCTATGGCCAATTGATTATGGAGTCAATTTTCAGAGGCTTGTTTTAGGGTTGCAGCTTACAATGACATTTTGGACTCCTTAATATGTGGGAACATGTCACAGCTCTTCTTTGTTCCGATATCACTTTCTACCTGTGCGCTAAGCAACGTCCATCTTGTTAAATGGTAATTATGGTCCAACCTCAGTGCCAGACCTTATAAATGGACAGATATGCCCAAAAGCACACCTTCAAACCGTCCTAGAGGAGTTGAAGTTGTTAAAGATGAGTAGGACCACATGAAAAGTGTTTGTATTATGAATGAAATGTCATTTAAGTTTATATTGTAGATCTCAGCATCTCAATACTTATGGCAACATCTTTGATTTCAAAAGATCAGCCTATTGATTAACTGTTATCGTTCGTCATTCCTTTTGAAATATATTTTATTAACAATGCAGTCTATGACAGGCTATTTTTTTTTAGCTATCTGAAGTGTGAATCTAATGGGTTTGAGTCATTTTCTTTGTGTTTATTTGTATTTTGTCTGTGATGTTTTGTAAGTTTGTTCAATTAAAATTCACAAAGTAAGTTTCTACCAAACATGCAATCAGTTTTTATTCTTCTTTGACCGATTACAGTTTTAAACTGTTATATCAAATACCATTTATACCATCTATGACTGAACTAGATTTTGCAGTGAAACTGATTTGATCTACATTGCGTTTCATTGGCTCAATCAAAAGATTATCTCTAATTACAGCTCCTAGCTTCTATCTCTTCTTTTTTTCTGGAGTCAACGGTTAGAACTCTATCCAAGGTAGGAAAAGAGCTTCGGACTGCTTTGGTGCATCCAAACAAGCCCCAGCCCCGCGAACAGGAAGGTGAGGACAACCACATGTGTCTCACATAGTGCATGTGACGAAAAAAAAATATTTTTTTAAACTACTTGAGGTGGGCTGCTGCAATACTGTCCGTCACTTAAAGGATTGAGGGCAACCGTATAGTTGCCCACAATATAGAGAAAAATAAACAAAAAATGTATTAAAACATTACTGACAGGAAAGATACAAATGACAGCTTCACTTTTGAGTTTCTTGAAGTTTAGGTGAAATAAAAAAAATCAGGATTCGGTTCTAGTTCATCAAATTTCTCCTTTGTTAAAGTTTCTTAAATAAAATATATGCGTAGAGCTCCCAAGATAGGTTTTATCAATTCAAAATAAACATAAAATAAAATAGAAACTTTTGTTTGCCAAAGTGTACATTGATGATTTTTATTTGGTGCATTTTAGGAGACTGTGACTAAAGAAAATTATTTTTAATATCAGTTACATAGCAGATGGAATACTGTCGAGCAGATTTGAAAAATGTTCAATAGGATAGACTAAAATAAAATAATTGCTAAATTTTAATCATTTAATATTCCCCCCTTGTTTGTGTTTTTACAAATGAAAAACAGACCATCATTTTATTTTTCCATCCATTCTCATAAAATGCTGTTCTTCATGTTCTTAAAAATCACACTGTTGTTCTATGATGGGACATTGTGTGAAATAAAATTATGTTTATAGATCAGTTTCAAGAAAAGCAAGACCTCTTGATGAAAAGCAGAGTTTTACAGGTAATCTGGAAACCTTAAAATCACAAAAGGAAGAAAAATGTCCTTATTTTCAAAATATGAAACTAAAAATACTGAACCATATGTCCTTGCTACACGTTTAACATCCTTGAAGTCATTTTAGCTTTAACTTTAATGTTCATAGCATTAAAATCTATGGCTTTTATTCCACCTTTTTCAAGGGACATCAGGAGATCCCTATGCTAACTCCACTGGCTTAGAAGCCTCCCCCTTCCTTTGTCCAAGCTCCCTCCTAACTAACTAAACTATTTGGATAGCACTTATTAAGACTTGAGTATCCCTACTGATATGAAGTATTTGGATTGAACCTAAAGCATTTACAAAAGAATGTAGATCCTGTCAAGCCTGCTAAAGTAATTTGCACAGAACAGCAGACAAAATCAATTGTTGTTCAAAATATGAGCATGAAGATGCACTATGACCCCTGTGAATAGGGAAAAGTGTTGAGGTTATATATTTGTTTATGAAGTTCTTTACTTAATATACTGATTATCTAAATAAATAAAGATTCTAATCAGGTTAAGGGATTAGGCATTAGATCTTGAAACTACTGGATGCAAAAGAAAACAGAAAATTAGTATGTTTTAACAGGTAATAGCACCTTCTCATAAACCACATAAAAAACAATTCAGCTAAATATAAATTGTGCTACTTTAAAGTTGTCTGAATCTTTATCATTTTGAAAAACAAAAGTATACAGGCTGAGCATTACAGTTCTCCATGGTACAACCAAAGGGGAGGCAAAGCTCCATGAGGCATGATTCCTTTGGGGCCCCGGTTCTTCACATTGTCATTATTTAATGTGAATAGTTGTGCACATTAAACTGTGTTAAAATGGATAGTTTGAATACTGCGCTGGGGCGTTTAGTTTAGTTTTATCGGCATTTAAAGCAAGTCTTAGCAGAAAAAGTGTGTGTTGGACCACACTAAAATAGTAAATAATTGTGTCATCGGCGCGAAAAAGTATGCGAACATCTGACACTTCGGTTCCCAATTAATGTAATTACATTTATACCCCTAGGAAGCCCTGGCAACACATCTCCATGTTATTTTCATTTTGAACAAAGTTTGCAAAGAAGAACAAGGGGATCGTGAACTAGAATGCCAACGTTTTATTCTGAAATCTAAAAAGCTCTGTCACATCCGGTGAAGGTGGAAATAGTTAAAACAGCGCATGCGCACTGAAAGACAGCTCATGTAACTCGGCAGGTTGTCACTAGTGTTCAAAGGAGCTACAGTCCCCAGAGATGTTTTGGACATCAGCCGCTCAGAGAGGATCTGTGAGGCTCCTCTTGCGGTGCTGGTCCTCCACATCCAGCCAGATAGCTCTCACCACACACCGGCGCCCACTGATTATCTCCCGGTACTTCTCTAGCTCTGACCCCGCAAAGACACCAACCCATGAAGGGGTGGAGGGTTCGTCCCTGCGGCAGTGGACCCTGGCCGTCAGCCCCTTCACCACGGTGAAGGCCCGGGTAGGCTGCAACATCTGCATCCGTCCTCTGGACGTGCACGCCTACCCGGAGGCAGACCGAGCCCTGATCTCTGTCCACCATAGTGATCAGATGGACTCCATGGAGCAGCTGCGTGTCCATTATGATGACCAAAGTCAGGAGCTGCGCATCTCTGCTGAGAAGGTGAACAGCAACGTCACGATTGAGATGGATGCACCTATCAAAAGTAGTGAGTTTTTACAAGAAAAGGAGCTGTTGTAGTATTTTTTAAATATCTGCTTCCAAGCTGAGCTGCGAGTTTCTCATAAGTAGCCCTCCACCATAAGAGTCACTGTTGAATAATCCTGTGTTCTTTTGTCAGATCTTTTCATCACTACTGAAGGAGGAGGCAACGTGCAAGTGAAGAAGATGGAGTGTGATATTTGCAAAGTGCAAACAGAAAAGGGAAGCTGTTTACTTCACTCTGTCAAAGTAGGTATTCATCTACCCAATATGCATGCTTATTGCAGAAAATATGTAGGCAGTGGTGGTCTGGACGAAATTTACTAAGGGGGCCAGGGTCGGGCTAGTGATTTTTCATGCGAGGCAAAAAATCAAAAGACACACAGAGCAAGGACACATTTTTAGGTTGATTATGTGAGCCACATAATTTCTCTGTAATCGTTCAAGTGAATCATAAAGATATGAAATATTGAAATGGTCCAAGGGCCAAATCATTATTTGGTCTTGTTTGTTAGTGAATATCATGATATGAGAATGATTTAGTATTACGCTGCAAAACTGATCCAAAAGAAGTAAAAGTTTGCTAAAATTCTGTGCCTTTTCCCTCAATTTGTGCATATGAAATAATATGATCAGCCAAAAGAAAGAGAATATTGGTCCTTGAAACCAGAGAAGCACCAATCCATTTTTTTCTGATCCGATCTGATACTGGATACTTTGACTGAGCGTATCGGCTGTACCAATCCTTTACAACTGTTGAATGAGTGAACCACATACAGTATCTTGCCATGTGAGTGAAGGCCTTAACATAAACCTTGTTAAAAAGGGTAACAGATTAACACAGAAATACAAGAATATATTACTTATTAGAAAACAGGGATCAAAAAGAAAGAAATTACAGTTCAATGTAAAGTGCACTGGATTAGTTATCCAATATTTAATTACCTATATCCAGTCCAGCTTATTAGGCAATATCAGAGCCAATATCCGATCCAGATATTGGATCAGTGAATCTCTACATAAAAGATAATTAGATACTATGCACTTGAAATAATATAATCGTTGTTTTTCAGTTTTTACTATAAATTCCATGTCTCAGGAACTGTTATTTTGAATACAGTCATAGCATGTTTAAAAAAGATGGCGTGTATGGAAAAGGTGCACCAGTAACAGCGATAACATCCAATTTCTTAGCATATCCATTCAAGAATTTAGGGAAGCTACATAAGGAATGGGATGAGGTTTAAATCAGTGCCTTAATAGCCACTGCATCCATGGGCTAACCCTGTGGATAACCCTACCTCCTGATTGGTGGTTCCCATCTGGATGTTCTCCTTTAAACCAGAAGATGGCAGCACTGACACTATAGCGTGAAAGGTCTTAATTTGATATTTTAAAGTTAGTATGTTAACCAAGCTGACAGACAAAATACTGCCAATAATTATTCATGAAAATATGTTTCAAGTAAAGAAGTCTAATACAGTTCATGTTCTTTTAAAGAATTATTATTACTTAACCTATTTAAAGAATATATTATGTAGAACCATAGATTCATTTATAAAGCACCAATGTATAAATATGTGTGTAGCTTTATGATCTAGACCCCTAGATAATAAAATCAGGTATTTCATAAAATGACTTATTTTAAAAGTATAGACGTGCATCATTCATTTTCCTGTTGGTTCATTGTGATCAGTATAGCTTAACCTTAAATTGGTTTCAGAGTCTATCAGGTTTTTGTCCACCCCTTAGTGCTCATTGGTCCCTGCCTGGCAACCACTATGAACATTTTCCTGAACCGCCACTGAATCTAGGTCCCAAAATCATGAGGAAGGGAAGAGAAGCACATAATAAGTCAACAGACAAAAAAGATATCTACCAGGACATTATAGGTTCAAGAGGCAGAGGTTCAGTGCAGTTTCCTTAGCGATGATTCAAGGACTTGTGTGATCATTAAGTCTCAAGTTACTGTAGCCATCCATCAGGAAATTTCCAAACATTAAAGGTTAGATTTTTGGCCTATGTCTGTGCTCTGGTGGGAGAAAGATTTAAAAACGACACGTTTGAAATGTTTTTGTTAAGATTAAGTCGGAAATGAGAGATTTCATTTTATGCCAAAAGAAATCCACTTTATCTGTTCACTTTAAATTCTTAATTTTATAATTTTTAGGGTTGTAGCCTATATTTACTTGATGATTAAAAACAAAAATACAAAATGTCTGATCTCATTCAGAAGTTTTTTCATGGCTATTTCCAGCGTGTAAATTAGGTGATGAAAGCTGTTTTAACATGAGGTGTTTATTTTTATCAAGGTTTATTTTGGATCAGTTGTATGGTCATTCATCAGTATTGACCTTAAATAAATAAAGCAGATGCCGGTTACCTTCTCATAATGTTGTCACATTTCAGGGTCATCGAGTGGAAGTGCATTCCCAGGGCGGACATGTTACAGGTGTAGGCACCGTCCATGGTAATGTGGACATTCACGCAAAGGGAGATGGTGTAAGTGGGACTGGTTTCCTCTCTGTTTTATTCACAGCAGCCATTAGGGGGCAGCAGTTCACTCTCCCAGCTGTCAGCCACACTGAGTTAAATGTTGGGTTTTCTGATCTGCAGAGGTATGCGTTTACATCTTTGTGTGGTCAACAGAGGTCTTGTTTTACAGGTGGTTGATATCAAGAAGCTTCAGGGTACAAGAATGAACGTTTCCACAGAGCATGGTGCTCTGAAGGTCAAAGCTATCTATGCAGAGTCCAGCTGTGTTTCCTCCCGCACTGGGAGAGTAGAAATGGGTCTTGTACATGGTGAGAAAATAATTCAAACTTCTATAAAAGTAAATGATAACCATACTTAAAGGGGAATTAAAAAAAACATTGCTGTGTTTGACGCTGCTATGTGA
Source organism: Jordanella pulchra (assembly GCA_034780135.1). Taxonomy (NCBI): domain Eukaryota; kingdom Metazoa; phylum Chordata; class Actinopteri; order Cyprinodontiformes; family Cyprinodontidae; genus Jordanella; species Jordanella pulchra. The sequence goes on along the minus strand of JAUZNJ010034656.1, from coordinate 28,405 downwards.
CTAAAAACCTGGAAGATTTCTAATGAATTCATGAATCAGAAGTTAACCAAGAAAGATTCAGATGTGTGAAAAACTTGCTTGCAATTCAGGTTGGAGGATGATGTTTTGGATCTTTGAGCAGGATTTCTTTTTCTTATTTCTTTTGCAAAAAAGCTTAATCTGGGTCAGAATTGATTGAGAGCATCTTTGATCAGAAATTTTAAAACCTTATCACATATTCTGAGCAGAATGTGGATTTGGACTTTATCATGATTATTCTACTCGGTTATGCATGAGTTTCAGGTCTTCTGTTGGTGTTTTCTCCTGCAGAGCCCTGCCCTTAAGCTCAGCTGTGTTCCAATCAACTCTGATCTCTTTACATGTCCCTTTTTTTTAAGAAGGAACCAAAAAAGGCCTCCCCACATCATGATGCTACCATCACCGAGTTTCACAATCGGGATGGTTCACTTGTGGTCTCATGTGACCAGAGCTCTTTTTAAACTTTGCCCTGTTCCCTCTGATTAAAACTATGCCATTCTAGATCCACCTTCATATGATAAATTGGAAGATAAATCTTCATGAGTTGTTCAGGATTTGGAATATTGTTTAATAACCCAACTCTCCTTCTGTTCACTGGTCTTAACTGGTGATCTTTGACACGGTGGTTTGCTGTCCTCATAGCTCTACAGTCCTTAATGATCCCTCTGCTTCAGCACACCTGATATGATTGCATTGCATCCTCCAAATACCAACAGGTTCGAATTAAAGCTTTTCAACCATTTATTGCATTATCATAGGTGTAGGGCCAAAGGGAAGCACCTAAACCATGCAGGACAGATTAAGACACCTCAGAGCCTTTGTTTTTAATGACATTTAATTTAACATGGGAAAAATCTATTTACTATTTAAACTTAAAAAGAAAATCAATTGGTATCAAAGTAATAATAATCAAATAATGCCACGATATTTCCAAATGCTTCATCTATCACATTAAATCCTTTAATAGGTTTACTAATTTTATACCAAATTTTTGGCACTAAACTAAGACTTAAAGAAACTGCTCTTCATATGAACAGCTGCTCCACAGCTGCTTTACGTTAAGCCTCTTGGTAAAGCTGATCCATAAGGAAACTTGGGCTCCGGTTTAGACACAGTTAATTAAAAGCAATGTGGTCTCAATTTATCACATACCTTCCAACTATTTGTTTTTGAGATGTCTGTAAAGGCAAGCTAGTTGTAAAAAGATTGTACTTTGATCATAAAGGCAAACAAACCTGTGATGCACATAAAACAAAGTGTCACTCCTTAAGAATTTTAATTTCTTCCTGATACAACTGAGCCTGTAACTTGAAACTATGTAAAGCTTATGTTGAGGTGTAAAGTTTATTTTTTTTTTCCATTTTATCACCATGAAGTTGTGAAAAACAAACGTGATCTGTTTCTTTTTTTTTTTTTAATTCATTAAAGGTAACACCAAAGTGATGAATGAGTCCGGAGATACTGTGGTTGGTAAGCAGGCCAGCTAACCGCACACTGACCTATGTATGGTTTCCTCCAAAGCCTGAGAGTTTCTTTGCTTCTGCAGATGGTTCAAACAGTTTCCTGAAGGTTTCCTCTATCAGCGGAAGCATTGACGTCTACGTGGGAGACGGTGGTACAGCCGAGCTGCACAGTCAGGATGGTAAGAACGGCGACGACGTAACTCATCTCAATGCTGCTCAGTTTTTCCTCTTGTCTTGATTAATCTCCATCTCATGTAGGGCTGGTGAGTGTGCGTGTCCCACCTTCATTAAGAGCTGGTGTCCATCTGTGTGGAGTGTCTGTGGACGTCAGCCCAGAGGTTTTTCTGCACGGGGAACAGAGAAACACCTCAGATGATCAGATCACACTGAGAGGTGAGCTCATTGTTTGCTCATTTCATAATGAAAAACTTAACGTACTAAAAACAATCCAACCAGACAATGAAACATGACACGAATGTTATTATCTCAGGCTATATGAATGGAGAACCGCCTGTTGACCAGTGGGTCAAAGCTCGCGCAGAAAGAAGCTCCATCAAACTGAGGACACAGAGCTGGTTTGAGTCCCTGAAGCTCGGGAGCTGAGTGACAGGATGCATCATCATGTTCTGAGGACCCTACAGTTAAATGTTATTCACAATGCACTGTAAATATCTCAGGAAAAAAAATATTTAAAGCATTTTTAAATGTTAATGTTTAATGTCACCTTACTGGAGTTAAAGTCCCTTATATCATATATGTTAAACAGCTTTCTTGTGTTATTTGTATAGAAACTCAGTGGGTTTATAGAGTTAAAATACTTTACAGCATCATCGTGTCTTAAAAACAACCAGTTACGGTTGTAGAAAAAGAAGTTTTTTATCTAATAATTTCATTTACAAATACCTCTTTGTTTTTTTTGTGTGTTTTTTTTTACTTTACTCCCATTTATTTTGCAGTTTTAGCCACATTTACACTTTAAGAGAAATTTGCCCTGATGGGTTGGATTCGGGCCGCAGGACTTAACTTTAACACGAGTTTTAGAGGATTAAATAGCCTTAGCCTCTAATACACAGTTGTTAAAATGTCTAATAAAGACATATTAAGAGCCTAAATAAATATTCTATTGTTTTGTAATAATCTCAAATGGAAAAATATAGAAAATTCAACTTTGAGTTGAAATATTTTATATATAATATATTCAAAGGAATATGCAACAAAGGCCTTTTTTATGTCCTTTATACTTTAGATCAATCCATTTTTGATGCATGGTATACTGATTCCATTGTTTCCCTACACTGTTAATTAGCATTAATAGAGGCTTTGCTTTATCTAAATCAGTCATTTGTCATTTTTTGTTAGGTTAAGTTTTCTCAGAAGTGTTGTTTTTTTTTCTCTCATTGACAATAAAAGTCAGTGAATAGATCCTTAAAACTTTCTGAAAAGAAACTCTAAATAGGGCTGAACTATCTTAGCAGTGTGCAATGACCAAGTTTTTGAAGAGATTGTGAAAAGCTACAAAAACAATGAGGTCATAAACTCCAGTCCTTTGGGGTCTTATGTTCTGCAGCTGTTAGTTGCATCTTTCCTTCTCTGCACCTTAATCACTTTACAAATGTCATTTGTAGGATTCTGTAGAGCTTGGTTTTCTGTTGATGAAGCAGTTTGCACATTTTCTTGAGGTGTGTTGGTCCAAGTATGTACAGTAGCTAAGAGAGTAACGGTATGGTGGCCCTTGAGGACTAGTTTGAGACCTCTGCTTAAATAAAATAATCCACCAGGTTTTTCTTTTACACGGAATTTAGATCTCTGTAGATGTATTAGCCCTTTATTTCCTCAGCCTTCTATGTATAATCGGAGTTTAAAATCATGGCTAATATTTTGTATTGTGGCCAAACCAACTGGGGGGGCTGTCCTTGCTGTACTCCCAGTGTGAGACGCGTGTCTGCAGCTTTAAGGCAGCCGCCCTAAGGGGGGAAAAAAAGATTTGTTGTTTGATAAGCTCCTGTATAGATTGCCATCTATAGAGTTTTAACCTTTAATGTACCATGATATGCTGCTGCAGAAGTTCATTCTGATGGAGGTTAGTGGAGGACAGATTCTTTTTAAGTGTCGAACAGAGCGATCAGTGAGGAGAATGCAGCCACTTATGTCGAGTTCTCGCAGGTAAAGAGACCCACTGGTCAGAAACTGCACTGCCATATCAGTCAGCTGAGGATAAAGAAAATATCTGACTCAATGTGTCAAGTTAGAGCATATCAAATATTTAGTGAGCATGTGGAGTAGGTTGAAAAAGTTACTGTCCCTTCCAGAATAATTTTGTTTTTCCTTTTTTTTTTTTTCCCCCAAACATGTTTCAGATAAAACTAGTTCTTATAGCAACAATAACATGAGCAGAGACAAAATCTATCTCCAAATTATGATTTCCTGCAAAAGAAAAGCAGCTTTTCAAGCCAACCTGGCCCTATGAAAGACTAATCTGCCCATTGTCAACCCACCTGGGAGGTTATGTTTTTAGTCGAGTTTTATGTTTGTCTGTGCACAGGATAGTTGAAAAATAATGAAAAGATTTTAATCACAAGTTTTTACCAAAGGTACATCTCAGTCTGAGGAACAATCAATTAAATTTTGGTGATGATCCACATCATAATCCAGATGCAGGAATGTTTTTGTAAAGTATTCTTTAATATTATTTGGCAGAACAAGCCTCCCCCCCAAACCACCAAGTGAAAGCAGTGATTATTGACAGCTTCAGCATCAGACTCAAAAAAGTCCTCAAGTATAATACTGAGGACAAAAACACAGAAAAGGTGAGCCATGCCTTGCCTAAGTCTTGATCTGCTTATCAAAGAAGAAAAGGGTAAATAAGGTAGGTCAGAGCAGAACAAACACCAAAGGCTGCAGACCCACATTGTGCCTTATTTATAAACTTATGAAAGGATTTTAAGGAAATTTTTACTAAAGGTGCATCTCATGCCAAGGAACAATTCATTAGAATTTGGTAACGATCCAGATCAAATGTGAGTTTTAGCTATAGCTGTCAGTCATTATATGGGGCAAAACTGGCTGCTTGCAGAGGTCTGAGCTCTCAGAGTGCTTTTCTAGTTATATATTAAATCAACACATTTTTATCTTAAACCTGCTTTTTTCCAAACGCATATAAGCGACTTATCCAGAAAATAACGGAGTCCACAACATCCGAAGCTCTGCAGGGCTCACATGTGCCAGAGTTCTTGGTTCATCAGGAAGAGAAACTGCTCAAAAATGGTAAAATTTATATTTAATTATTTTATAATTCATTATTTATTATATGATTAATTAATGAGTTTCTAGGACAAAAATTGCTGGTCATAAAGAAAACAAATCACCTTCATGGGGTGCAGATAAATTTATAACATTGGGCTGAAAAGAAAAAGGGGAAACTTTTTAAAACGTAAATATCTTTTTAAATCTTGTATAATAACATTGTAGAACAAGAGCACATCAAACATGGTGGGAAAGATTCATGGTCTGACCTTGCTTTGCTTTTCTATGCCTTGAAAAACTTGTAATTTATGGAAACACAAATTTCTGATCTCTCTTAGAAAATCCTGGAGGATATTGTCACAATCTTGAGGTAAAACATTCTTTGATTCTGCAGCAGGATCAAAGCACATCAATAAATCAACATTTGGCCAAAGTCAGGGTTCAGATTCAAATTGAAATGAGACACTGTGGCAAGATCTTAACCAGGTTGTTGCGTTAGATAGTGACAACTTCTTTCACACAGGGCCAAGTTGGTTTGGATAACTATATATAATAAAATTCAAAATTTGAAGATGAGACTTTTTGTATTTTCTCAAGTTTTTTTTTTTGTTACCATAGCATATTTAATCTGAGTTACTTACTGAAATTGTATTTTATATAAATATACAATCTGAACCTTTGGACACCCTGATATCCTCAGAGTGAGAAGCCCTCTGCAGTAAAACGAAGCGGCTCTGATAGCTGCATCAGTCAGCTCTGCGCAGTGAGAGACGTCGATGTGCTCCAGCTCTCTTGCATTGTTGCACAACGTCTGTCCAAAATGTAAATGCAAATTATGACCAAAAGCTACCTTAAGAGAAATACACTTTAAACAAATACATAAAAAAGAAAAGACTGAAAGCAGATTGATTTATACATTTCCTATCTCACATCTGTTTCAAAGATGTCTTTGAAGATATATTTGAGACCACTAACAGCTGTGGTGAAAAATATCTACCTCTATGCCAATATCTGTGATCTTTAAGCACTCGGCAAGTACAACCTTCTTTAGATGGGTCCTCTGAAGATTGGCCAGCCCCTGAAAATGCAAACACTGTTGTAGTGAATGAGAATCAGAACAAACAACGTGCATCAGTACCTGATCCTGGATGTTGCAGCCGCTCATGTCAAAAGAGCAGATGGAGCTCCCACTCAGCCACTTCACAGCCGCATCTGTCAGCCTCTCACAGTAACTCAGATTAAGATGGTACAGTTTAGGATACCTTGATTGTGGGGGGGGGGGGGGGGGGGGGGGGGGGGGTGGGGGGG
>JAUZNJ010034656.1:0-22363 GCA_034780135.1 Jordanella pulchra | reverse complement strand
TCCCCCCCCCCCCCACACACACACACACACATACACAAATGCTCCGGCTTAATATGGGTTATGATAGCTGTGTGTAAAAATCATTAGCTGATAAAAAAAAGTACCTTTGAGCAATCCTCCTGACGGAGACGTCTGTAATGAGACAGCACCGACTGATGCTGAGGTGATGCAGTTTATTTGTTGAGGCTCTGTCAGTCAGGTACTTGATTCCAGCATCACTCACACTGAAACAGATTCTTAAAAATATGAAATATGATGCAGTGATGCAAATTAAGCCAACACAACCCCCCCAACCTACCTGCTGAGTGAAATGTCCAGATATTGTAGGTTTCTGAGGCTGGCCACATATCTCAGGCTATTATCGGTCATTCTGGGACAGTCTGCAGCGTGGAGTCTGTGAAGACCTTGTGAGTGGCTGCACAGTGCTTCCCAGCTGACATCACTTATTTGGTTGTTGCCTATAGCCCACGTTAACAGAGACCTGAATCAATGCATCATTTCCATGTATGATGAGGGGAAGGGAGAAGTTACATGATTTAAAATGGTCTCACCCTCTATGATGAAAGCCTTTAGATTGGCTGCGTCCAGAACAGCTTTAAGAGAGACGTCAGAAAGAAGAGAACAGCCCAGCAGAGAGATGGAGGAGAGAGAGTAACATCTGGTAAGTAGGGCCTGTTAAAAGAAGGAGTACAATATTATTTCACATGCACTTTGCAAAAATATATACACCTTTATTTAGTACATTACACACTCAAATTTTAGTGCAGTTTGTTAGGATATTATGTACATAATCAACACACAGTACTGTGTGATCATGACATGGAACCCCCCCCCCCAAAAAAACATGGTTTTTAAAAGTTAATGAAAAAAAGTGCAGCATGCATTTTGTATTCAGCGTCGTTTACTCTAAAACCCTGAAATAAAATAAATAAAATAGCTTTGGTGTAAATATAGGTGTTTTGAGCGGGCATCAGTTTCTCTTTAGAAAATCTCCTTGAACAAAGGAGAGAAGACATTTTAAAAAGCTATAAAGAGATTCATGCTGACTTTTGATGAGCTGCGGATATTTGCCATGCAGAGGACAAACAAACATGTGAAACACCTGCAGTAGCTGTGTCCAGAAGACTGAGGTTGAGCTTGCTAGCTTCCACTTCACTTGAACACTCCAGTTTGGGTCTATATGACAGACTTGAAAACTTAAAAAAATTTAAGGAGGTAGGAATACTTTTTAAGGAAGTGTGATATTTTAGTTTGGGTTTGATGCTCCATAACATTTAGTTGAATTTTTACAACATTTTACTTGTTGTGGAAATAAACACTTACCAAAACACAGGAGTCTGATAGAGTTGGCATGTCATTGATCACGATCTCTCTCAGAGATGGGCAGCCTGCTGAAATGTATCTGAACCCATTCACTGTCATCTGGAAGAAAATAAGAAGCAATATTTGGCTCTTTGTTTTCCCCTGTGTTTTTTAATCAGTCTTCTCAAGACAAACTAATGTATCTGGATCCCAACTAATGCTCACCCCCAGAACAGTGTTGCAGTATATAGTGTACAAAATGAGAGGGTGGGTGTGTAAACCCAACCCCTCTGCTTGGCCTCAGATGTTTTTAACTCTCGATGACTGTGAAACCTTCCCCCATTCGCTCTGAGGCTCTCCAGAGTAAAGAAAGAAAAAAGACCACATGCGTGCTACCAGAAGAGTAGATAAAAATTTATTCGAAACTGACTCTAGGAGTAAACTATATTGATCACACACCAAGCCGAAAGGACTGAAACAGCTAACCTGTGTGCATTCGGATAAGTTGAGGTGGATGAGATTGCGAGCGCCTTCTCCTGTGCTCAGGTACAGAAATCCTTCGTCTGTGAATCTCCGGCAGTAGGCCAGACTCAAGTACTGAAGGTTTGGACAATTCCTATTTGAGAAAAAAACAAAATTTCTGTTGGTTGTCGTTACATCTATGTGGTAGTACAGACTAGTCTTTATATAAAAAACTATAAATGTTCTAGTGTGATAGTTAATATAGGTTTACTATCTTTTATTTAAATCATTTCCTGTAAGATTTACCTGAATATTGCATCCAAAGACAGGTTTGTTATCAGTGTGGAAGACAGGTTCAGGTAGAGCAGGCATCGACATCCTTCACTGATTCTGTGAATCATCATATCCTGTCGAAGTGCAATGTTGAATATTAAAGTTCCCAGAACATCACAGAGAATCATTCACGTGTTTTATTTGTCATTTGAAAATGTAACATGTTTACTAAAAAAATTTAATTCTTTGTGGTTCTCTACATGTAGTTCAAAGACTCAGTATGTGTAAATGAAACAACTGGTGCCTTTAATAATGAAACATTAGCATTTTCTGATGTAAGACTAGTTTGATAACCTTAAAGTGTGACTCACCCCTAAACTCACTTTTTGTGTTCAAACTGTATCGACTGTTTGTACATGGTGCTTTTTAAATGTTACTGTGCATTTGTTATGTAAAATGTATTAGGTCCTGTGATATTTGTCTACTGCTGCAAAAGTGGTTGAACAGTGACTATTGCAGCTGAAGTTTCCTGAGTTACTGGTACACTCCTGTGTCACTGGTGCAGGCATTGGCTGTCTTAGTATTTGAGTGTAAAACAAACCCACTCAGACACATGCATCTAAAGCAAGACATCCTGCCCTCTGCTGCCTCAGCAGTATCAGCTTCAAGCATTGCAGAGTCATGTCCTTGAATCGACCAACTCATATTGGTAAATTTTCGTCCCAGTTGGTACTATTACAGGCTCAACAAAGCCTCCCTCAACCTTCAGCTATGAGAGGGTAAAAAAAATCCTTTGTTGTGTAACTAAATTTGAGGACTATTTTGTGCAGAGGTTTAGCTCTTGCTAGGGTCTCCTGGGGCAAATTCACCGTGGTTGCAGGGTCAGATCAAGGACTCAAGGGTTCTAACGTTATGGCTAGCAATTTTTACCTGGGTAAAGGAGAGCTCAGCTCCTTCCTAAAACCAGGCCTTAGAAAGAAGCTCTTCTGGCTCAGATGTGCTAAACCCAAAGAAGCCCCATCTACATGGGCCCACCATCTGCCAGGCAAGGTGGGTGGTAGGCAAGGAAAAGAGGGTTGTTGTTGGATTTCCATGTCAGTCACAGAATGTTTATAACAACTTTGGGTTTAAGCTCAAGGTGTTTCATAGGGGTAATTGGTACTAGCCCAACTTGGGTTTGACGATCCATTTTAAAATCCTACCATCAGATATGCAGTATCACATTGGAGTGAAGAGATGGGCAAAGCTAGGAGCTTAGGAAAAACATGGGAAAGCTTAAAAAGTTCAGTTTAGGCAACTGGGCGTGAGGTTTACTAGAAACGTTTTTTAGTTACCCCTCTAATTTTCTAGAAAACTAGAGGAGTAACTAGAAGACTAAAACCTTCTGGAAAGTGTTCTCGAGGGTGTTTAAAAACACCTTTCTAGAAAATTTCTTTTCCAATTGCCTAAACTTCCCAAGCTTGACCATGACCTGGATGATTGAGAACCTTCACAGATATGAAAAGCTTGGAAGCCTTCTTTCAGTCAGTGCACAGCAACAGGTGTAATAGAGTAGTACTGTGACACTGCCCTGTACTGCAATGGGAAAACCTGCACAGCTTAACCTGTTATCTAACTGTAAAGGCGTTCAACCAGATAAATGGTGTGATTGATAAATGTTTCAAATGTGAAACGATAATGTTTTTAAACCTTTATACTCGTATTTGGCCGTTGCCTACTAGCAGAGGAGATATGAGATCAAATGCAACATTAGGTGCAAGTTAAAGCTTTAATTAAGATTTTTTTCAAACCTCTGCAATAGAAAAAATTTCACTTAGAGTATTACAAAATGTTTCATTCAAAAAAGATAGATTTCCAAAAGCATGAGACATATAACTAATGAGACTAGAATGAGGAATGGGTGTGGCATGTTTTCCAGAAATCCAGCCAACTATCCATGATTTAAAGGATGAAGTTAAATCAATATGAGGAACATTGTAGCCAAAAAAACTTCATCTAACAGAGTTATAAAACAGATATTTAACTTCAAGATTTTCTCTAAATCTAAAATCTTCTACTTACAGAAATAGTTACGCACTCTGACATGTTGAGTTCCTGTAAGTTTCTGCATTCACCTAAAAAGCAAAGTGGCAGAACAAGGCTTGTTACACTCATTCTGTATTTATCTATGAAACTGATTTATGTTAAACATTCATACAATTCCTGTAAAAAAAAAAAGACGACTCTCTTTGAATATCACTTTAATGACTTAAATTTTTTTTGTTTTTTTTTACCCACAGTATAAACAGAAGCTTTGCAACATCAAAACCAACAGAGCTGCCTCTTAGACGACTTTCATAACAGATTCCTGCTTTAATCTGAACTCCAGTTTGTGAGAAAAGTGTTCAGGATGCGTCTGATCTCCCCTCTCCTTTTAACCTTTGTTGCTCTCCTGTTGCTCCCATCCATCGAGGTGAAAAGACCAGGGAGGGGCAGAGGACTTAAAGGCGTGAGACAGAAACTTACACAGGACAGGTATGGATTCACTGCTGTTTCTAATTCTATTCCCAGAATCTCTAATGTTATCTACAAATTACACCAAGCTATGGTTTTTTTTGTCCGTTTCCAAAGACTGCAAATGAGGGCTTCACAGCATATTAGCATATAAGAGATTTGGAACCAGTTTTTTTATTTGCAAAACCACTAAACTCCAGTGGACTAAAGTCCAATAAAAATAATGTCTTAGAACCCATATTGTGTCATGTTGCCACAGATTTGTGTTTACGATCAGATTCAGACCGACCATTACAACACATTAATATGCGTTGATCCAAACCATTTTTTTTTTGTATGTTCAAGTTTGCTCTAAACACGTTTCCCCACCAACTCTGGCAAGTTTGCATGCTACTCCTAGTGCAAAGCAAACCCACAGCATGCTTCTGCCACCACCACATTTCACTATGTGGATGTGTTTATGTGCATTTTAATTCTTCACATATAATCTTTTGCATGGGGAAAGTTGCTTTCTGGTTTCCTCTGACTGCTCAGCAACTTGTACATCTCAATTCATTTTAGGTTTGGGCTTTGACTAGGCCACAGTAAAACTGTTAGTTCGATTTTTAGTGCACTCCAGGATGGATTTGTTGGTGTGCTTCGAATCATTGTCTTACTTGCATTGCCTAAATGCTCTTCTGCTTACGCTCACAAACTGATTGTCAGAGAGTCTACATCAGGATTTTTCTGGTCCTGGAGAAGCAAAGTGGCCAAAGACCATTTGACAAAGCACCACCAAATTTGAATGTTGGTTTGAGTTTTTTAATTTTCTGAAAATCGAACACATTTAACTTCAGATGTAGAATAGAGGAATGTCACTAAGTTTAGCAAACTCTGTCCACAGAGCAATCCCCAAAAGTCTCAAGAATCACACGATATTTTTTGGGAACCTACAAACTACTAACAGTGTTTTTTAAGGTTTTGAACACTAACCTTTACTGGGGCTCAGGAGGCCAACAGCTCTGTAGATGATGTTCCAAGTTATTTTGGCCTCCTGGAGTAGTCATCAGTGTGTTCTCTGAGAAATGATGCTAGACAGGAGACACATGGAAAGGTTTCCCACCATTTCATGTTTTCTCCATTTGTGCATAAGGGCTGTTGCTCCGTTTCACTTCAGTCCAAAAGTTGTAAAGATGTAAAGTTGTAAAAAATCTTTTTATTTTCACATTTCTTTTAAATCAGGCACGGTGTGTTGTGGGATCTTTTAGTCCGCATCAGCTTGTCTAACAGTAATCAGGCCTGGTTTTCAAAACAATATAGCTAATGACTTTTATTTCACAATTTAAAAATTGTTTAATGATCAAAAAATGAGATGAAAAAAGCAGGAATCTGAGGAAGGTTAATACTTTTTTTACAGCCCTTTATTTGAATAAAGTGTTCTTTTTTAAAACCCCATTGTTTATGTGCAAATAATGGGAAGCTATACTTTTTGTGTCTTTTCCCAAAGGTTAAGGAGGAAGGCTCAGAGGCGTCAGAGTAGATCAGGTCCTTTTGAAGATGTGGCACCAAACTGTTCAGAGATAACACAATCCAGAGAAGTCTATGTGGACTGCCAGGGCCAACGTCTTACTTCTGTCCCTAGCTCAAGTACCTGGTCCAGAGTACCAAAGCATCTCCTTCTGGCCCGGAACCAAATTAAATCTCTCCGCGAGGGATTCTTCCTTGGATATGGAAGTTTAATCAGTTTGGATCTTCAACAGAATCAGATCTCTCAGGTGGAGGAAGGGGCTTTTCATGGCCTGAGAAATCTGAAGACCCTTTTGCTGCAACACAATCAACTAAGAACGCTAAGCGAAGAGGCCCTCATCCCAATGCCAAACCTTAACTATCTGCGTTTGTACGACAATCCCTGGAAATGTCTCTGTCCGATGGAAAGTCTCATACGTACTCTTCAAGTCCCAAGCAACCGAAATCTAGGAAACCATGCCAGGTAAATAATGACACCAAATATTTAATATGAGCAGAAGTGATTAACTTTTAATCTCAATATGTCTCATCTTCTAGGTGTGCAGAGCCCGTCAGACTTCAGAACAGGAAGCTGAAGCAGATTGATCCCGATTTACTTTGTAAGGAATTGGACCCAATAGACCCAACAAGTGACCCAAATGTAAACACAACATACCCTATGGAGCCCAGTTTTATCCGTGGCAAATCAGATGCAACCTTGCTCTGCCACACCTACATTTTCCCCCTCAGATGGATGGATTGCAGAAACCGAGGCAAGTTCAAGACCAGGCTTTATTTCCAACGATCGTTTTGATTAACAGCTCTCTACCCTGAGCCCTTAAGCTGGCTCTGTAATTCACAACATATGGTCTTATGTAACAGAGGGGTTAAGGAAAAATTACAAACTGTCAAGAGTGCAGATGATTCATTATTATTGTTGCATTACCAGAAAAGGCTGAACTTATATTTTTCTAAACTTTTTAATGGTAAGACATAAATGAACCCCTTCACATCTGGTTTGGCGCATGTCTTCATTTCAGTGCTGACTCACTTGCTCCTTTAAACTCTGATTAATATCAATTTATGGGCACCTTATATGGCTGGGGCTAGAGTTTTGGCCTGCTTGTTAGTATAAGAATATTTACATTTTTCCCTATAAATAGAATAAATCAGTTTTGTGTTACTATGCTCCATCTTCCACTGGCAGGAGTCCTAGATTGTTTTAAGCTGCAGCTTGTCTCTTTGAACCCAGGATGATTTGTTACAACAACCTTTAATTGAACAATTCTTTTATAGGTTGTGCTTGCATTTACTCAGCCAGCTCTTCCTCTCCATGTTTAGGTCTAACTGAGGTGCCCTCAGGTATTCCAGGGGATATTGTCAAGGTAGATCTGTCCTATAATTCAATCCACCATCTCAAACCCAGAGATTTCCAAGCAGCAAGGAGTCTCAGAATCCTTAACCTCAGTAACAACAACATGCAGCGAATTGACACAGGTTGGTGTGATCTTTCTGCCCACATAATCATCATGATTACTGAATATAACAACATATCCTGTATGTAATAACCATGGTAACACCCGGAATGAAATCTTACACATGTGTAGTTTTGTTTGTTTTAATCTGGGGCCCAAAAGGTGGAAAACGGTTTAACAACTTCTGCAGCTTCAGTTTCTCCTCTCTTATATTGGAGCAGAGGCGGGCACTCGTCCATTTATGTGTACACAGTCAGAGCTTTATTTATGATAGGGAGTAAAAAAAGAGCGGCTGATATAAAGCATTACATTCTGCGGATAAATCACCATCCACTCTGTGCAATCCAATAAGAACTGAATGAAACGACAGCAAATCAGAAACAAATAATTTTGGCTGCTTATGCTGTTGTACGTTTACCTCTAAAGTTAGAGCGTGGTTCTGGAACAGCATATAACCCAACGGAACTGTGGTTTAAAAACCAATAGGATTTGCCAACTATATGCTTGGTGACCAGTGCATCCATTGGTTGCAATGTAAAGTAATGGAGCTTCAGAGTTGTGCTCAAAGTAAAAGCCGTCATGGTAATAAACCCGGCGGATCACAGCTTTTTGGTAGAACTTATGGCAACAATAAATGGCAATTGTTCACTAGTATTTGTACAAGAAAAAAGGAAACCAACAAGCTCATCAGTCATGACATGCAAACTGCCGAGTCTGTGCAACTGAATTATAACTGAAAGGGATATGTTCAAAATAATAGCAGTATCTAGATCAGTCATTAAGATCTTTAATGATGCAGAAAGTGTTTTACATTATGTCTATATTGCATTCTTTTCTGAAACCTTGGTAGACTAGGTCTTCCTGACTGCTGAGAACAACAAGAACCTTGACTAAAAAATAGATTTAATAGGGTGAAACATGCAGTATAAAGGAGTATCAAAGATGATTGGCTGCTTGGCTAAATGATCACAAAAGATTGTAGATTTAAACTAGAAACCGAAACATTTAGAGGAAAAGGCAAAAACTACACTTTAAAGCCTGTCCAAAAATCAATAGCCTCAGTCAATGATCAGCTCCATGCAATGGTCCAAGAAGGTCTACGCACAGGGACGTTCAGTTCCTGTACTTAAGGGCTGGTCTCCTGCATGACTGAACATTGCACCTTCTTCAGCACACCTGATTCGTATTGATGACGAATTAAAAGCATTGAATAGCAAAAAATCTGGGCAAAGGCATATTCTGTTGATCCGTTTTAAATTGGTTATGGTTAGGGTGGTAGATTAGTATCATCTTTTGTGGTACTTGTTATTTAACACAGTTTTTTTGTCTCCTAGGGTCCCTATCTGGACTTCTACACCTTCATGATTTGGACCTATCATTCAACAGTCTGCGTTTTGTTCAGTACGGGGTTCTTGAGGATTTGTACTTTTTGTCAAAGCTTAAACTAGAAGAAAATCCTTGGATGTGTGACTACAAGTAAGTGCTTCACCAAAACCCATTACAAAGCCTCATTTCGACTTAATCTAACAATTACTTCCCTTTTCTTCCACCAGTATCCACTACATGGTTTACTGGCTACATCTACATCCAGGAGTAAAACACTCTGGCCTCCTGTGCCAAGCCCCTCTAGAATATGTCGGTGTGAGAGTGGAGAACTACATCAAATCCTACAACAGAGAGTGTCCAAAGGACAGGCAGCACACCAGACCCGATAAAAGCCAAAACGATGACGAGCTTTGGGACACACCAATGGAACTACAAGGAGAGATAGAGGAAGAGATGGAGCCGAGCCACCTGAGAGCACCACAAAAATACCAGTTCTTTAAACTGTCCTAACTGATGATTTTGTTACGTTTTCTTTTTCTAGCTTTCTTTTAGTGCAATTAAACAGTCTTCGTCAGACTGCCAAGTGGCCTTTTGAATTCTCATTTTACATTTTGTCTGCATCCTCTGTCAGTTTATGATATAGGCAACACCTGCGTGACTTGTTTGGGCATTCTGAACAGCACGGCTTAAACTTGATCGCGTCTGGGGATAAAATAAGTAAAAGGAATATAACCAAGTCAATAATATGGAAGAAAAAAAACATAACAAAAAACAACTCACTGATATATTTGAAGCTGGACCAATGTAACGATGTGCAGCCGCGCAGGTTCAGGTGGGTCACAAAAGGCCGGTAACCCTGCAGAATTTGCTGCACTTCGCTGTCTGTTATCCAGTATTTTTCCACTGACAAATTGATCTAGCAGAGACAAAAGAATTTGGGTTACAAACCTTTGTTAATCTTGTAAAGCACTTTTAATTGTGTGGTTGCTAAAGTGTCCTGTAAAAATAAACTTTCTTTGCCTTTAACTGGGCATGTTTAATACATAGATACACTTTTTTTAAACTACTTTGTAGCTCTAACTGTATGTTTGAGGTTATGTCCTGGAAGAGAGATGTCTTGCACAGTATTTAACAGCTTTAAAAAAGAAAGACTTTATTGTACATTTTTTAGCACCATCTATCTTGATAAGTTTGACTGTCTTCCCTAAAGAAAAGCTTCCCCAGTATATTGTTCTTCCCCAACAATGCTCCACTATGGCTTTTGCTTTTTTAAGGTGATATGCTGTGTTAGTTTTGCACACAAGTTAAATTCTTGTCTAGTCTGACCTCTGCATCGTCCATTGCATGTTTTTTGATATGGATAAGGATTTCTTAAGGCTTTGCTTTGCCCTCTCATCTTTAATAGCCAGATTTTTGTTTACTAATGCTGCAGGTTTTGTCTGGACAGATTCTGCCAGCTATGCTTTGAATCTCTGCATCTTCTCCAGACTTTGCATTGTCATTTTGGTGCTCAGCTGATTAATATTCTGCTCATCTGGCCTTTTAGTTTAGGGCTGCAGCCATGTCTTGATAGCATTGCCATACTCTTTCCATTTGCAGATGATGGCTTGAACAGAACTCTGTGAACTGTTCAAAATCTTGTGTATTATAAAACCTAACCTTTCTTTAAACTTTTTAATACTTTTGTCCCTGTCTGGTCTCTTTTTTGGCTTTTCATGCTTCTTGCTCACTTAAACCTTGGAACCCTTCAATTGACAGCTATACTTATACAATGTTTAAATAACACACTAATAACCAATGAGTTGATTTCTGATGGATTTCATTCTTTAGGGGATATAAGAGTAAAGGGACCAATTTACATTAGAAATATTGATTAAATAACAAAATTTTGACTCATTCTTTGTTATCATGTTTTGATCTAATACTTTTATCCATCTATCTATAAAACACCATTGAAATAGGCTGATGTTTGAGGTATTTAATGTGAAATGAAAGGGTTCAAGGGTCATGAATATATTGTGCAAAAAAATGCTAATATAGGCAACAGTTTTTCCAGACCTGACTCCACAAAACGCCTGACTGGACGACAGATTTCCAAGCACAGCATACCTCAGCACAGCATAACAGATCCCTTATTTTTAAATGCTGAAAGATCTGAGGGAAGACAAAAAACAGTTTAGTTGTTTACAAAAGTTTCAGACAAAAGATTAACAGAAATTCACACAAAAATGACATCTTAGGTGCTAACAGATTTATAGCTGTTCCTATAGGTCTTGATTTTTCAGAACTAGCTGCTGGCACCGGGGACCACTGTCCCTTCTACCACTTTTTAAGGCAGTGATATGTGAACAAGTGGGCCCCCTCTGTTTCCAAACATAGTCATGCTGAGGCACCATTTATCAAGAGACGTGTTCTACAGAAACACCACAGCAAAGAAAGCCAAAAGTGCTCTCATGGTGCCAGCAGCTGGAAATCCAAAACAAACAAAGACCAAAAGCAAAAAGAGCAAACTTTGATAACAGACTAGGTTAAAACTATGCATACTGTATTCCATATTGATGGTGCATAAATATATACGTGAGACACAGACTGTTATAAAACTATAATGATCTGCACCTGAGTTTAATCACTCAAAGAGGCTGAAAACATGTAGAGTTTAGACAAAGTCTGATGTGAAAGAAATGATCTCATCATCGACCACGTTCAAAATAGAACAGAGGAGCTCAAGCTTTGACACATGAGCAGGTTAACCGTGTTCACTAACGATAACAAAACGTAGCAGATGGTGAGAGCTGCAGAGGAGCTACCTTCAGTAAGAGGTAAGGGGGGAGTACCGAGTCTCCATGGACTCTTTCCTCGGTCAGCTGAGGGATTAGCTGGTCCTTACTGTTAAACTCTGTGCCACTTGGTTCCATCTGCTGCAAGACCATGTTAAAACAAACAAGAGAACCAGTAAAGGAGAAAGCAAATATTAAGATGACTTTAATAGGAATATCTTTGTTACCTTGAGTACTCTGTTGCTTTCTTTGAGTCATTTGCAACAACACGCCAAGCAGCAAAGATCCGCTTTAGACAACAGGTGTGCACTAGAGTCTGAAGTCTCACAATAGCAGCTATAACAAAGAGATTTTTTTCAGCTATGAACATCATGTTACCCTATAAATTTAAAGCAGGAAGAGAATAGCATCTTTACACCTTAACTTTTTACACATCCGGTTCTCCTCTGATGCATTAAAAACACTTTTCATGCATAGCATCCTATGCTCACCCTGTTCTGCAAGTCTGGATGTGATTGTATTTTTGTTTCTAGTGTAATGCATTTCAAAAATCGTGTAGCTAGAGCCCAGTAAGTGAGTTGTAACACCAGAGACCAGTGTTTTAAAATGAAGTTATTTGAAAAGAATTTGTAAACATGTCCAATAAAAAGTGAGAATCTGTTGCCACTCTCCAAACAAATGCTGATTAACGGAACAAGGGGAAAGCTAAACCTGATAGGAGAGAAGAAAAGCAGTTAACAAGAATTATAATCCAAAAGCATCTGGAATAACTTTTAGCTTGGACACATACCACAACAAATGTTTTCTCTGGGCTCACTCATGGGAATGGGACAGTTTCCAGTCAATAAACCAGCAGCCTTCGTTATGATTTCTCACTATCACATACCCGCTTTTCTCCTCCTGTGTAATTTCACCCACTCCAGCCATTTGGTGAATGCAAAGAGCTTGCACTTTCTCTAGAAGTACATCTTTGCCGTGTCCATCATCAGAGCCAGCTTTGTGTTGCCCTTCCTTCCTCTGCAGGGTGGAAGCTCCCCCCGTAACATTACGTCTCATCATTAATTCAGTAAACAGGGACAAAGAGCCATTGTGTGGGGTCCCAGCATCAATTAAACAGGAGTCAGTCCAATCTAAGTATATTTTCTGATCAATATTTGATGCTTCAGAGTTTTAGCATAATTGTGTCAGTTTTAACAACAGGAAAATAATAACAAAATAGCAGTCATTCAGTGAAATAGGACAATAAAATGACCATGCTTACCTTCTAACAGCAATCCACAGAAGGACATTCATTTAACTAGAAAAACAGATAGACAAGAACAGCAAACATAAAATCAAAGTGCATTCCTTTGAAAAGCAGCAGCAGCTGCAGGTAATTAATCAGTCAAAAAGCCAGCTGCTGTTCTCACCCAAACTTACTTCTGGAGGTGAGCTCAGTGAATGTGTTATCATGGATCTTTCCTATGGGTACCAACAGCTGTAACATTTTTTTTTAGCCTAAATCATCTTGTCACTTTCTTTCTGTGAAATATTTTTTCTGTTTCAGAGTTTCCTGGCTTTTCATGTTTTTATGGACCAGAATTTGCTTCCTTTGTCAAACTGGTAAGCATACCAGGAGTTTTTGCCTCTATTTAAGGATCCCAGTTAAACAATATGCTTTTTTTTGTTTGTTTTTTAAACTCACTGACAGGTTACAGTTTTACACATGGATACAATCTGCACAAGAACCCAGAGCTTTCTACGCAGGTTATTTCTGGGAAATATTTAAAGCCATCTTATGAGAATGAGATAGATGCATTTAGGAAGCAGAGCCTTGTTTCGTTGCGGAGTGAGCCTTTTTTTGATAAGGACAGGATGCATTTTGGTTCTATTGGCAGTTTTCCTTACAAGATGCTGCAAAGCCAACCAGATCTACTTGAGGAAGAAAAGTCTGAGACTGAAAAGAGGCAGAAACATTGGATACAAGAAGGTGAAGTTGAACAAACTTTGCAAAAACGCAGCTTTTTGACAACATCTGTCAATTTCACTAAAGGCGTCATTCCTTCTACTCTTCATGGCCAGAAAGTGTTTATCAGGCCATCTGCTCACCATCTGTATAATAGTGCTGCTAACCCAGAGCTTCTTTTGAATAACTTACCAAATCCTCTTCCTGGTGTCAACAACGCTTTTAGTGTTCCCAAGATCAAATCTACTCAGTCAGGTCAATATTCTGTCCTTTCTCTACCTAAAGCTCCACCTTCGAATGACCTATCAAAAAAGAATCATGTCCCAAACTATGAGGGGATAAACGAGAGGAAAACCTCTCAGTCCCTCCATGTGTTCGAATCCCATTTTGGCATGGAGGATGGATGGTATCCTCCTACATCACTGACGGTATCTCCTGGATTGGCTTCAGATCCTAAATTCCTTTCCCCACATCTGGGTTTGGAAGCAAAACAACTGCAAAGGGACCAAGATGGATATCAGCTGGGATTTAATTTAAAACCTCCAAGTCCTCTACATGGCTCAGTTGAACATTCCAGCTATCTTGGATCCCCGAAATTCAACTCTGGTCCCTTTAGTCTGGCTGCCAAACCAGGATACAAAAAGAAATCCTTCCACTACAAGCCAAATGGAAATGTTTTGACTCGACATAAAAACATAAATTCTATCTATAAAAAAAGAATCTCACCTCAGACTCGTCGTTCTGCCCAGGAGGGATTCCTTTACCTAAATGGTGGCTATGAGGATGCAATAAAAGCTGGCCTGGTAAAGCCCATAAGCCAGCCAGAGAGTTTACAGATGCTTACTAACACCATGAAAACATATTGGCCCTTAAGGATGTTGTCTGAACCCACAGCAACCGATTTGAATTGTGTAACTCTGAAAAAAAAGGTTTTTCATCCAACGTCCCGAAACTCATCACGTTTCTCAGTAAATTCATACGTTAGGTCTAAAAAACTCTTTGAAAGGGCTGCCGCGTTCCTGTCAAAGACTTGCTACAAGCCATTTCAACGGAAAAGGCTTGTGAACGGCAAAAGATATCTACCATAAGATGACTTGCTAGTAAACTGCATGCCTCCCTACACAAAGGAACGTTGTAAAATGACAAGGAAAAGTCGCAAACTGGTATGTTGTATTTTTCTGATCTATATACAGTTTTAAACTCTGCAAAACTTGTTACTTAAACTGTTTTAACAGGTTTTATTGTTGGTCTTGACAGGACTTGTTTCCAGTCACCAGTGAAACTGGAAAGAACAGAAGAGGAGAGGGTTTAATTTTCTACAGTTTTTGTTTGGTGACACAAGCAATGTAATTGCTCCCAAAGTTGAATTTCAGTTGCAAATATTAAAAACCGTAAAAATCCAAATTTAAGCACTAGTGTTTTTAATTCCTGAAAGCATACATGAAGACCTACCTAAGGCATGATCTTGAAAGGTTTTTCTTGTAACAAAAGAAAGCCTTTTCCAAGTTACAAAATTGTTCTTGTAATGTGTGGGCATATGTAGAGTACATCTCACACCAAAGTTCTCTGTTTTGTAAAACAAAAATTTATTTTATTTATTTTGTTTACTTTTAAACATGTGCATCCATCTGCAATAACGTTCAGGAGTTTTTGTCACCTTATCTGTGAAAAGTCTTTGCTTTCAGAGAGACTCCTTTAGTACACCGGTCTGCATTGACTACAAATGGCCCAAAAAAATGCTGGTATTAATCTACAAAAATCTTGATTTTTATAACTGAAAATGAGCGCTCACCACATCTACGAAAAATTTAAGTTTAGTGTCTGATGGTTTAGTTCAATAGGTTTACACGGACAAACGTGAGAGCCACCATGCGTTTGTTTTGGGTAGTACAGGACACTCATACCAGTCGGTAGTTAGCAAATCATTTCCATGGACGTTTTTTAGGAAATTGGATCGGGTCTTTGGGACAGGACACAAAGGAAGCTCTTGGTGAAAGTAACGCGTTGTTTTAAATGGTTTATAAAACTCCTAAAACTGTTAGCGGTATGATAATATTGTATAAGTATGGTTTGGCTGTAAAACCCTCTTAGCTCTGCATAACCTACCTTCAAAAGTTTTGACTTTTGAAGCATTTCAGTTGTTATTTCTTAAATGGCTGCCATGTAAAACCCGAAAAGTTTAGATCATATTAAACCACTGAAGCACAATATCTTCTTCTTTTTGTTTTCTTTCTCTTTTGTTTTTCTTTTTACTATGGACCTCTTTTGTGTCTGAAATAAAGATTGATTGATTGATATCTGTCTGAACAACGTATTTCTTCCCTTTGTGTTTGAAAACTCAAATAGAAGAATCTGCTCTTACTGCCTTGTATTGCAAATAGTTGACATAACTTACTAGTGATAAACTGAATTTATGACTTGCTTTCAGGTTCCTCTTAAGATGAGTGAGACTTCTTAGTAAATAGTTTTTATGTTGACAGGTTTAATGTGCAGGGGCGACTGCTTAATTGGCAAAAATTCAACTACTTTAATCCAGATGCACCGGTGTATTAAAAGACAGATGTTTACAGATGTTTGCTGTCTTTTTCCCCCTCCTTCAGTTACTTTGACAAGGTTGTGTGCCAAAAAAAGGAACGTTTAGTTGTCTGGTTACCTTTTGGATAAATTCATTGAATAAAAGTTGCATTTTCAATTAGAAACTCAAATCTGACTTCAGGGTGAATATAAATGGTGACATTTGTCGTCGTCTTTGCAAATATGCCAGTCAGAAATGCAACAAGAACAACACTTGTGGTGGAAATTTTAACTGAGAAAGGTGGTTCAACAACAAGCCACGATTTTAGAAACTGAGGGGTACTTTTGAAAAGTAGTATTTTTTTTTTTTTTATAATATGTTCATTTCGTGTTTGTCAGCACCAATTCAAAATAAATGTGTCTTTAGCTAATTATGGAACAGGCACTAGAAAATCATGTTTATTTACTGAATTGCAAATGTGATGTTTTTGGATTAGTTGGATTTCCGATTGAGAAGGTCTCACTTAGGCGTCGTGCTAGTATTATATTTTTTAAAAAAAATCAATTTTACAACAAAAACATTTGAAACTGTTGTGTGAAAGCAATGATCGATACTAAACCCAGGGGACCTCGTTGACCTTAGACTTTCAAAGTCAGACCTAAATGGGTTCGAGTGGCATTTATTTCCGCAGGAAACTTAAGACTAAATACAATGACACTTTAATGTACTCAACAGGGCTGTGTGGCTACGAGCTTTAAATGTAAAGCTGTCAATCGGCTTGCCAAAATGATAAATATTGGACAACTAAAACTAGCGGTGATATTTTTTTATTGTTTTGCTATTCAAAATGTAATATTTTTAAGTTTTTTTGTTTTTTGTTTTTTTTTTTTTGTTCAAATAGCCTTAATATTCTATATAAAATTGCATCAAATTATATATCGCAAAATGCTAAATCATAGTATTAAGAGTCAATGCAATTCACTCAGGGAAAGATTTGGTTGGCCATATTAAAACCGTCAGCAACAAATGATGAAATTGACAACTGTAGCATTTCGGCAAAGTTGTGTACTCATATTACAATGAGCCTGTTTAATTGTTTCATGACTGGGTTTGTAACCGGAGCAAGTTAACGCATCAACTTCCCCGATTAATTGTAAAAGGTTTAGTAGAGCTGCATTTATTTGCTAAGCAGCTAGCAGAGATTAGCAGCATGGGTGATGGCAGTGTTGTTCCAAAGATCGGCAACATGAAGGCTCTTCTGGGAATTATTGCTGGAGCTGGTGCCTCTTATGGGCTGTATAAACTCATCAGCGGGCAAGTTTTCAAGAAAACCAAGAAAATTCCCCCAAACGAAAGTCCTGATGTGAAGAGCAGCCAGCAGGGGGGATTAAAGCCACGGCCGGGGAGCCTGCTAGCTAAAGTATCCGGACTGGATGTTGTCTGTGTCCGACCAGATGATGCTGCATCAGGTAAATATTAGACAGTAATTCAAGAACATGGAAAACGACAGTAGAAAGTTGGCATCTAGCAAATGTTTAGCCACACGTCCAGTAAACTGTCATTTTTCCAAGTCTGTTGTTATCCAGACATTTATAAACGCCATTCTGTGAAGCTTTTGTTTAAAAAATAGCATTTTATCAGAACCCCTTTAACGTATTTAGCAGAACTAAACTCTGAAAACTCGTTGTTTTTTTTTTTGTTTTTTTTTTGTTGTTGATTTTTTTTTTTTTTGCATTAAAGGAGATATAATCCATCAATCGCCCAACAAACTGGAGTTGCATCACTTGAAGATGCTGCTGTCACGTCTGCAGACCAGCGACGATCCCTCTGATCGGTCTCAGTTCCTTCTTACATTGGGAAATGCTGCTGCCTTCACTGTAAATCAGGTACAATGAACTTAAACGGCATTCTACACAATTATCGGGACGTTTAGTGAAAATTTAATAGCAGCAGTGTGGATGGAATATTTTTTTATTTAAGTCTGCTTGTCTCCTTCGATTAAAGCTATCAACACCTACAACATCTGTTTAAGAGAAAACAAAATATGAGTTACTACAACATTTAATTTCCCTTTGGAATAAAGTATTTTTAAATCGAATTGAATGCAACTCTTGGACAATTCCCACTAATCTGCATGAAGATGCATATTTATCTTACCATTAGACACAGTGAGCAGGATGGTAGAGGAAGTAACAAAAAAAATCTCCACACTTCGCTGTTGGAGAGTTTCCTCTAAAGTTCAGTAAGTCTGGAGAACAATCACTGGATATCTACACAAAAAACGTTTTTTTAGGATTACTAGTAAAAACACTTGAATGGGAGTTGGTATTTATAATGTTTGTGATGCATTTCCCATCAAAACTCTTAAGATGTCTGAAAAATGCACAAAACTGTCTAAATTGTCTAAAAGGAATAGTTTTACCTTCACATTCACGATTCGTTCTTATAGTGCAGATATAAAAAAAAAAAGATTAAATGCAGCTACTCCTGTGGAGTTTGGTGTTTTAAAAAACACATCCCTCATCAATCTAGTGCTCTGCAAAACGGGGTTCAACAACTAATAGAAGGGGCATCAACAATTGGGGCAGCAGGGATTTTGTCATTGAAAAACTAAAAACAATCTTAACTTGGATTTTTTTTACCACTAAATTTTGAATGAATACATTTTATTGTGAGATGATGTTGTAGAAATTTGTTTATAGGTGTTAAATGTTCCTTTACCAGCAATGACAAATTAGAGAACGGAGAACTTTGACCTTAAATCTGATTATGCTGTAAAGGCTTTTACAAAAAGAGGCTGTTTTATTCAAAAACATAATTTGTGTTGTTATCATTATGTAGACGAGCACGTGCTATTCTTTTCTTTAATTCAGTAACTGAGAAACAGTCGTTTTTTCTATTTAGTTTTGGTAAACTACTCACAGGTGTTCAACAAAAATTAGATCAATTGCAGCATCTTTGAGAAACATCCTCTGAACTTCTATCTGAGTTTGACATGATTAGCGGTTGATCAAGTTTAGGCTTTCATTTAACTATTACTTTTACTCCAAATATCAGTCCAGAATATATCAATATGTTACATATGGTTGCTGTCCTTGTCTACAGCTGTTTTTATTGCTTTTATCCATTTATTTTTTCCAGAACCAAATTCGGGAATTGGAGGGGATTCCTGTCATAGCTGGCTCCCTCTCTGACCCTGCTCTAGAGGTTCGAATGCAAGCTCTGAATGCTTTAAATAATCTTTGTATGAATATCCTGAACCAGGAGCAAATAAAGGTATGTTGTATTCTGCCACAAAAAAGCTTTTGCACCTAAATCTGACCCTAATTTTTGATGTGTCAATGTCTCTTTATAGCTTTTCTTTGTATCATTCTTGTATAAAGCTTTACGTGCCACAAGTGCTGGAACTGATTGAAATGTCAGCAGTGAACTCCGACCTTCAGCTGGGGGCTCTGAGGCTACTGACGAACCTCTCGGTCACTGACAAACATCAGCCTTTGCTGAAGGAGTCAGTCACTCTTTTATTGTCCCTGCTGGTTGTTAGCAATGAAAGGTTACAGGTTTGTAAAATCAAGCACATCCTTTTAATGCCTTTAAAGATATTCAGTTCAAACATGCGAAGCAAGTTCAGTTGTTTAATTTCTTGTAATGTTTCTCTTTCAGGTTCAGACTTTGAAAGTTCTTGTGAATTTATCATCTAATCCAGATATGATGGATGACATAGTTCAAGCTCAGGTAATCAGTTACAGTCCTTACGAAGATCTAAAGGTCAAGTATCATAACTTTCTGCTAGAAAATGAATTTGTCTTTTGTTTTTTTTTTTTTGTTGTTTTTTTTTTAACCAGGCTCCAGCTTCTGTTCTGCTTTTGTTTGACGAACGAACGTCTCCTGCGGTGCTCCTGCGACTGCTAACGTTTGTAGGGAACTTGAAGGCCTGGAGGCCCTCTGCACAGGTGGCTGATGAACTCAGACAGAAACAGGATTGTCTTTTCAGGGTCATGCTGGATGAAACCTCAAAGCTGCACAGCAAACTTGTCCAGCTGCTTTCACACCCTGACAGGGAGATTCAAACCCAAGTAGCTCGTATATTGACCTAGACCTCCCTTCCATGTACTTGCCAGTCTTTAGTCTTTAAACTGATCTTCATAGACATTGAAATCCATGTGGATTCTACTTGGCCTCCTGTTGGAACTCAGCAATACAGTTTATCTCTAGTGTTCTTTAAATCATTACTATTGTAACTCACAACTAAATTCAGTTTAACGTCAAACACTTCCATTTTCTAGAGTCTTTTGTGAATTCGATAAAAATTAAACTGCTGTTCGATCAGTATGTAAATACACCAGTTTTCAAAAGACTCTTTGGTTCACTACTGTCAATCTTTTATGGAAAGTCTATTTTCTTGAAATATCCACAAATCACTCCTAAAAAAAAAAAAAAACAACATGACTCTCTAAAGATGTGCTTTAGATTTCAGTAATCAAACCCAACTGCCAAGTTTGTTATACTCTACTTCGTCTTTACTCAGACGTCTCTGGTTCATAGAGGCGAGGCAGTTTCTCTCCTGAATGGATTTACAACAAATTAATAATGGAGTTGTAGGTTTTTTTTTTTTAAGAAACTAAATTCCTAATTATTTATCTGGATGTCTAAATGACAAAACCCTTGCTGTTTTCTGTGGGTAGAAGTTAAGTATTAAAGCAATGAGGCTGCAGATATAAATTAGAGGAGCTGAGTGAATAACGAGGACTTTTAAAGTTCAGCCACTGCCTCGGCACCATAGAGCAGAGTTATGTGGAAAGCCTGGTAGACATAAACCCCGGTGAATTTTGAACAACAGCTGCCTGAAGGAAATGGGTATATGTGTATCTAAGGGAATACATGAGCGGGGTGATGTCATCTTAAAAAGCCCTCCAAGAAGGATGAAGAAGAAGATACCTGAACAGCCATTAACCACGGTACAACTTATTACAAGATTCAAGCAGAGATGCAGCTTGGATTCGTTGAAGTGGCCATGACAGCTGTTTATATATAACCTGGTTATTTATTCACAGCAGTGATGAATGTGGACTACATGTATTATATGAATCTATGCACTAGTAGGACAGAAAGTGAAGGAGCCACCTATTGTGTAGCTTACTGGTATTTGACTGTATGGCACTACATGTAAGATTTTTAATAACAAAGCTGAGTCTAGATGATGAATATGCTGCACTTTTTATTTTTGGACATTTGTTTATTGAAACCAGACTTCAGAATATCTCAGGTAACTATGGTTTACCAAATCTAAATGGCAGGATGTTGATCATGACCTAGATTATTGTATTTATCTGTTAGGTCATTACTATTTTCCCTGATTAGAGAATGTTCCTAAAATTGTTCAATAAATCTGAATTAAGACAAATTTGTTTGGTCTTTTATAATGACTCCTTACTTAATTTGAACGTAGTATTTTTTACAGTGTAATCATTAACATGTTGATTTTGTTTTGCTTCAAAAAGAGTCTTTTGGCAAATGACCTATATTAACAGATAATTGGAATTTAGATTTTGGTTTTATTCTCGTCACTCGTAGAGATGCACAAATGTGGAGGAAATTGTTGGTGCTCCTGCTTTAATGAAAGGAAAACCCCACAGTGGTCAAAGAAGTAACTTGAATCTGACAAAAATCTAAAATGAACAAATGAAACACCTAAATTTTCAAACATGCTTCAGTAAAATAGTTTTGAAAAATAAACTGATGAAACAGGGCTGGATAGAAATGAGTTTCCAGTTATTTTAAGAGTCTTGGGTTTCCATCTGAATAAACCACAACACTTATTAAACCTTATCCAGTGTACAGATTTAAGGTCACATTAGCTTGGTGCCTGACCAGTGATGGTTCCTGAAAATCTTCATAGGAGTTCAGACAGGGACCAATGTGCAGTGAGGGATCGCTGAAAACTGATGGGCACCAAAAGCATCTTGTGGTCAGTCTATACTGATCAAAATAACAGGAAAATTGATGCATACATCTTAATTTCCAAATAAATCATTAAAGATGGACCAGATCTTCATTAAGGTCCATGCTGATAAAGCTGTGTGCATATTTATAAATGAGTGTTTTTTTTAAACGAATTTATGGTTCTAAACGATAGATTAAATGGGTTGAGCAATGTTCTTTATCTTTAGAAAAGACTCTCAAGTGAATGCAGAGACAAACTCTCCCCTAGAAAACTTAAAAACTAATTCATAGTCCTGCTCCCCCTTCTCTGGCTGGCGCCTGGGCTCGCTAGCGCACTGGTGGAGCTCGGGGTTCGGGTGGATGCCCG
>JAUZNJ010034655.1:0-65716 GCA_034780135.1 Jordanella pulchra | reverse complement strand
TACATCTTATTTAATTGATTTTATTTTTCTATTGTATATACTGTGCCTAAACATCCTCTATTTTCTTGTATGTGCAACTTTTCCTGCTACTGGAAATACAATTTCCTGAAGGGAGTAATCCCAAGGGATTAATACAGTTAAGTCTAAGTCTAATTCTAAGTCTATTACTTGACTCTAGTTTTTAATTTATCATTGTTCTACCAGCTCTCAGTGAGATTAAGCATCTCAGCCACTAAAGATAATCATGTTGTTTGGGCATCAAGTGGCATTTTAGACAATAAGCAAATATACTGCTGTCTATTCATCCAAATGCTACATCTAAGCAGCCCTTTGAAATTACAATATGCTGCTATGAAGCTTGTGATTTTTTGATATTGTAAGCTCTAAATGTTGTGTTAAATAGAAAACAGATCAAACAATTGCTCTTAGTTTTTGCAAAAAAAAAAAAAGGCAACGATAACAGTTCAAATTGTGAGATTATGACCGTTGAAAATGATAATCAGAGTCAGTCGAGCTTTTATTGACCCTTAACCAAAGCCTCTTATGTTGCATTACATTTTAAATATATACTCATAAGTATACTGTACAAACAAGTTCATTTCTTTTTTTTTTTTTTTCAGTGTTTTACGGCACTAGTGGCTCGTTTTTCTGACAGTAGGCTGACAGGAAAGGGGGTATGAGAGAGGAGGAGAGACATGCAGGAAAGGACCACAAGCCGGATTCGAACCTGGGTCGCCCGCGTCGAGGACTAAGGCCTCCGTACATGGGTCGTGCGCGCTAACCTGCCACCTGCACGCCCCAAAACAAGTTCATTTCTCATATTCATTCTGTCTGACAGGTGTGGAGTTTCTGACTCTGAACTTTGTAAACATCCTTTAGAGCGCCCACCACTTTTAGAGGTCCTGAACATTGGTGTAATTATCTTCTGCCATTGACGAATATGGTAAAAATATCCAAACGCTGTGCTCAGAAAATAGTACGAAAATAGTATTCACTCCATTATGCAGCTCGATTTATGATTTTGACTTAGAACACACACCTGTTCAGAATTGTCCAATGAGCTTCCAGGCTTTCCTATGCACTTCTTAAAGCATTTATCAGTCATTCTCTGAAACATAAAAAGTAGTCATGTTAGTATAAGTTTCTAAATATGCACATAAAAAGCCCATCTGTGGCTACTTAGTATTCTTAAAGTCGCATTCATATATAATCCTCAGTTGTGTCTAGTTAGCTTAGCATCAAAGGTCCATTGGTTTACCTGCAAAAGCTCCTGAGCGTTAGCCACTGCGATTTGGACTTTAACCTGCTCCATGATGGCCCCGGTGTCTATTTTACCACCGGACCCACCTGATGAGAAGTCTGACCTGAAACCGTCCATGTCTAGTGGTGTCTAATTTAAAACAAATACTTTGATAGGCTGTTTAACGGCTACACGTGCAGTCAGCCACTGCTAAGGTTCAGTCTTTTCGGTGCCCTTGACAGAAAAGGAAGTCATTCAACGTCATTTCCGGAGAAAAAAAAATTCTGCACTGTGGGAAGTGAAGTTTCCCTGTAATTAAGAACTCGCTTTTTGTTTCTTTTCCTGGTATATGTCTGATTCCAGTTTATTTTAAGTGAAAACAGTGTTTTTAGATTATTAACATTAAAATGTCTTAGCTTAAAAAAAGGAGAAAAAGCCCCTCCATCCCAAACAGTACAATTAATTGATGCTGGCCAAGGACCATTTTGACTGTTTCTCAGAGCAGCATCTTGCATCAATGGGTATCACTTTAAATTGAGTAGGATATTCTAATAAATAACCTACTAGGAATTAGTGCCGCGTGTATAAACTAGTTCCAGATGGTTATGAGTGTTTCTAATATTTTTTGGGTTTGAATTATTGTGTTATTCAAGTTGGGAAAGAAAAGCTATCACAACTCTTTTCAGAGTTTTTTTAAAATGAAGTTCCGTTAGGTTTTTTATTTATTTATTTATTTTTGAGAAAGAGAGAGAGAGAGAGAACTGTTTGATATTTAAAGAGAAAATAGCAGCAGAATTTTCTCTTCATGCAACACTAGTAATGTCTGCTGGGTCTCCATGTGCTCACCCAGTAAAAATGGCATGAAGACAACTTATGTTTATCTTGATCTTATGGTCGTAGACTTATCCAATAATTAGAAAAGTAAGATCATTGTATGGATGTGATTTGTTGGACTAAAATATTCAACCCTTATCATTCACCCACATCATTGGGTGTTTACCACAAGGTGGAGACACACTCCACACAGCCAATTTGCAGCAAAATACACTACTGGTTATTTTGCTAAATGTTGTACCAACAAATATATAAAATCTTCAAAAACTAACTTATTTTATCTGGGTAAATTAGTGCAGTAAATCTAAGAAAAACATATTTAAAGTGAGCGTTAATGCTATTTCATTTATGTAACGTTATTATTCTAGCATAGAGAATCCCTTGTAGTTAATTTTCTTTTATTGTTTTGTTTTAATGTTAAATAAGAATATTTCCCCACTCCTTAATAAGAACCTATGATTTGTTCAGTGCTGAGACTTTGGGAGTGAAGATTACTCCCTAAACACCCCTCACCTTATGTTTCAGACATTGACCTCAGTTAGAGGACCACCCGCTTTGAGTGAACAAACATGTGGTGCAGTGAGCCCTTTGGTAACAATAAAGTGACGGTTACTGTCTTTCAAATGGACAGTGCTGAACTGACGAGGCCTGGAGCATTAGGGAGTTATTGTGGGGGGTCTAATGAGCAGCGTGCCGGCCTTTGAGCACTTAATGAACAGTTACACAATGCCTGGAGTTCACAGAAGAGTTTGGCTGGAAGAGGGGGAGGGTCCAAGTGCTGCAAAATGAATTAGCCTGAGATTATGATCATGGGTTCATTAATCTAATCTCTTTAAAATCTTAATCTCCATCAGGCACACTTGGGTGTGTTAAAGCATTTGGGCCAGTCTGCTTCCAGACAAGGCTCCAGTAAGCCCAGCCAGCCTTATGAAAATATAAATTACAAAAGCATGTGGTTAGTGATGCTGAGCTTTGAAGTCACACCCTGACTGTAGCTTGCGACCACTGGGTGTGAAAACAGTGCAAAGCTTCTAAAAAAAATTTACATCCCAAGCACCTTTTCTCATTTCGTCTATAAACAATAGTGGATTTGATGTGATGGACCTTGACAAGGTAGAGGATAATTATTAAAGGGAGGAAAATTATACATGCTTTTAGGTGTTTGTGATAAAAAGCTGAGTGCATTTTAATTGATGCACCATAAGGCTAAAATTTTTTCAACTTAAGCTGTAAATATTTTGGCGTGTGTTTTGGTCAGCTTTGCTTATCCAAAGACTGCAACCTTTGCCCAA
This sequence comes from Jordanella pulchra, assembly GCA_034780135.1. Classification (NCBI taxonomy): domain Eukaryota; kingdom Metazoa; phylum Chordata; class Actinopteri; order Cyprinodontiformes; family Cyprinodontidae; genus Jordanella; species Jordanella pulchra. Next base: position 62,350 of record JAUZNJ010034655.1, on the reverse strand, counting down.
TATTCTATAATTAAAATAGTTTACGCTGAGTCAAATTGGATAGAGAGCATTTTTGAACAGACCTTTCCACTTTTTGCAACAGATTCCCAGTTGGATTTAGCTCTGGATTTTTACTGCTCCCTTCAAACACATGAAAGTATCAAATATTCTGTAATGCTAGTTTTAAATGTAGTTGGCCATGAAATATTAGCATTATTTTGGGTTATGGCAAACAGCAAAATTACTTGATTTGGCTTTCATCAGGCAACTGTTCAACATTGGCAAAAATTGAGAGAACCTCCCACTTAACCTCTGGACAACAATTGCTGTTCCAGAGATTCCGTTTACTGACCAGACCTGTTAAGTTTACTGGTTAGGATTTAATTTCTCTGTTTTATATTTAGATGTTATTAAAAAAAATAGATGCTTCACTTTTAATATTATCATATTAATTAAAAAATGTAATCCATCTACATTTTTTTCAATTATACAGAACTTTGTCTTGGTCTGTCTCTCCAAATCAAAATAAAATAGACTGAGCTTTACAGTTTAAAGAATGTGGAAACGCTCAACGTTATGAGTATTTTTGCGAGGCATGGTAAAATATTTTGAGGTAAGGGCCTGTGAGATTGGAGGCTATGGTGGAAAAAAATTAGAAGTGGAGCATGAAATGAAAGAATACTGCAAAATGCACATAGAAATATTCTCCTCCATGCAAACTGTGACAGCTGAGGAACAGCAGCAGCTTTCAAGCTTCAGAAGCAGCTGCTGAGTGACAGAAAGAAGAGGGAAGAGCTCTTAGAGGGGAGGGGAAACCTGAGAAGTGTGGAATCCACTCTGCAAGTGTGAGTCCTGCTGCCGGAGGTCACTTTGTTCAGTATAAATAAAAAAATGGGTCGCTCATATGCATATAAAACATTGATATCCATGCAATAGCATGTATGCACATTATTGTAAGGAATTAATCACATAGTCTCCTTATGCAAATATGTACAAATTCAAAGGAATTTCTGCATAATTCCTTTGAAGTGCAAAGTTTTTGGCTTGTCAAAACACGAAAGCAGCTACGGCTTATGACATAAACAATGACTCTGCTCCATCAGTAAAGAAAAGAAACAGTTTGCACAATAGAGAAACAGGCACACCTAAATGCAGGGCAACTTCTCTTTTATGTTTAAATATCCTTGAGAACAAGTTGGGGCATATCCTGGGAAAGATGCTTTTAATTTCTCAAATACCTAAACATATCTGTCACTCAAACACTGTTAGAAATCAACACACAGCTCTTTACTTTAAAATGCTCCTCTGGATATAAACAAATATTTGTTGTCAAGTTGGGTCTTGATATCTCTGCAAGTGGAATTTGACTGATTATAAATAAATCTGCTGTTTCTTTCTGGAGGCCTGCCTGAAATGTGGGTAAATTCTTTGTAAATTCTTGTAAACCTCACAAGTACTCAGATCCTGTAGAAAATGTTAGGAATTCAACTAAAGAAGCTATTTCAGGCGCCTTAGAGAGACCTGCAATCATAAGTTCATTGAGATTGTTGGTTGGGTCAGTGTGGAGTTAGCCGAGCTGATGAGTAAGCATTGCTAATGTCCTTCTTAGCTGTTAAAATGCATAAATATAAGACAACTCTGAGATAGTTGTTGCATTTTTTTAACCCAAAGAGAGAGATAACCAGAAATGAGAATCTAACATCAATGTTTTATTCCACTATAAAAAGAAGCTAACAAAAAGGCTAACAAGAGCTTGTTATGTGAAAAAAAGCTAAAAAGGCTGAATATATACATTCCTAAACCTTTCACAAAACATTATCTGGATTCAAATAAAAAAGCTTAAGTGAGTCAGATTAAATCTGGAAAATGTTAATATTGCTGTTTTTTTTTTTTAAGAAAACAGAAGATGATACTGAGTCAATCAAACTGTGTGGTTTTAGGGTGATGCTCTGGGGAGCTCTCCTGCAGAGAATCCATTGGATGTCTGACATTAATCCCAAGTAGAGTTAGGCTATGCTGCTATCCGAGTAGTAACTACTCGGATACTAAATGAAGGTATTGGAGTGGCCTGGAGTGGAGTGTTACCAGTAAATGTTTCACAGCTAGTTATAAGGTTCAGGGCTGCTTGTTTTTCAAACCCGGCCTATTTTTATAGATTATTTCACAAATATCAAAACTGAATTCATGATGTGAAACATGGAAGTAAAACAAAAAAAAAAATACCTGAAAAAATCTGCAATGGGACAATAACTTGTTCACGGCAGAGCGACATATTGCTCTACCAATATTTAGCTGTGACTTGTGGAGCTTTCTCACTGGAAGCACAATTGTTTTTTTTTATTCAAAGCAGTTCTTAGCAATTACTGAGAGCTTTGTTCTTGTGACTGTGCAGGGAAGGCTTTGATGTATCATTCAGTTATTGAAGCGAGGTTTAACAATGTAAAGAAAGAATAATCCAGCTACTCACTGGAAAAACCTGAATAATTTAGTCACTGCTTGTATGAGTTGGCTGTCTCAGAAGATTAATAGATATGAGCAACAGAGTTAGAGTATTTCAAAGATGTTTAGTATTACATGTATTTTCTTTCTCAAGCACAATGTGGTTTATTTAGTATCTATTATTAAATTATTGACACAAAAAGTATGTGTGAAATAACCTAATGGAAAAAATGTAGTTCTTATTTTTCCACTTTTTTTTATTTTTTTGCTTTCTGTGATATTTTGATGGAAATGTCTCTGGATCTTGTGCATCTGACAACAAACATGGCTGTCATGGCTGGCTCTTAAATCGACTTTGACATGTGTGTGAGGTGTTGCTGAAAAAACATTAAATTGTGAGCCTAAATTTAACTCAAATATATGAACTAACCCATTAACATACAAAGCTGTGACAACACCATCTGCGCTGTTTCTGAATTTGAAGAAAGTAATTAAAACCCTGAAACCCCTCTCTCTCTCCCCTTATACTTTGGCAAATTAAAATAATTTTGGTAACCCTGACTGACCTAATAGGAAAGGTTTAGCTGATTTGATTCAAAACAATCACCAAAACATTAGGAGTAGACCTCAACAAATCTGTTTCATATTTAAATATAACTGTGAGATCCTTGAAGCTGCAATATTTATCTCTCTTGAAACAATTAAAAGCATATGCAGAATGGGTATGTATATAAGCCATCATAGGGTTAAAAGATAATTGTGTGTCGGTGTTGTAAATCAATCTCAGCAGAAAATCGGTAGAAATAATGAAGACTCTGGCTGAAATTGGGTGGAGAGAGCCAATTTCCACATAGAACTAGCTAATAGGCCAAGAAATAAAAAGAGATAAAGAAGCCATAACAGTAGTAAAATAAAAAGCCAGATAATTGTTTCAAATGCCCTAATTGTTGGCTGATAATTACGATTTTGTCCAAAGAAGAAAAAAAGCTGAAAGTTGCAAGAATGACGTTCCTGATGTGAAAGATGAATGCATGGTGTTGTGGTCTTTTGCTACAGAGGTAACTAGTGAATTTCACAAAGTGGATAACATTACGAGTAAAACCATTATGATGAAGCAGCGTCTTAATACATCAGCCCAGAAGGTTGGGCACAAGCCTTCTCTAAATGAACAACAGTTTTAGCTTGCTCAGTGAGAAGCAGCCAATTAGATTTGTATGGAAGCAGCCCTAGTCCCGCCTCCTTTACTTTGATGAATGTGTGACAGTTATAATTACTTCATGGTTTGCTTTAGCACAGTAAAATGAAATAATCATGAAACAATTTTATTTAATTTAGAAAATGATAATGAATACATTTGAGGCCCATGTGATTGATTATATATTTCTTAACTAAATTCTGTATTTATTTCCAGTTTTAAATCATTAATGACACTTTAGATAATTATTTCACATATTATTTATTTAAGGTATTGCGGCACTCATTACCCTCCATACAGTTATGTGCTGTGGCTCTTTGTAATTTTGTGGTTCCTACTTCACCAAGAAGAGATTGGATTTCAAACAAGAGGCGATATCTCAAATTCAAAATGCCCCAACTCATTTCTGAAATGATGGTTACACCATGCTAACATAAACCCAAAATAAATAGGCTGACATCAGAATCAGAAAATAAAGGTAGGATGGATGAAAAAAGTTTTTCTATTGCTTTGTTCCGCTTCGACTCTTACTTCTTTTAAAGTTATGTTAAAGTCAGCTGAAGCACTCAGTGACAGGTGTTTTTGGTTGATTTATTGCAGTCCTTTGTGACGATAAGCAATGAATGAATATAAACGCAGGCTTTTCAGAAGAAGTCGTCGCTGATTGGTCAGTTGGGGCTGGGTGGGTGGAGCCAGAGGAGCTCTAAAGCTCCCTCGGTTCTTTTTTCCTCACTCAGACTCGTTGTCTGTTGGACTCTAATCGCTGTCTGTCTTTGGAGCCACTAACTTTTCACGTTGTTACTACTCGGATACGCTTCAGAGTTTTTTTACAATAACAAATGGCCCATCCGTTTTTATCGTTTACTAGACGTTTAGTGTTAGTTCTGGCTGTTAATTTAAGAAGCAGATTTGTCTAAATTGCGGCGCAACTTCAAAGAGAGCGAAGTCGAAGTTGTAGCCGAGATAAAGGAATCCCAGATCGGCCCTGCTTGCTCCTATCAACGGTAAGCTAAGACGCTTATTCATTTCCCAAAGTGTAACTTTATGCTCGTTTTGGTGTTAATTACCCCTCTTATAGTGTTTGCAATGCTCTGGTTCCTGTCTGTAATTCAGCACGCTTTGATGTCGGATGGTTAAGCAGCAGCCAAAATGTTTTCTAGACGGCTGCTAACTTTGGAGGAAAGTTGAGCGCATGGTGAACTGCTGACCAGAGCTCCTAATTCACTGCACAAAACCCAGTTTGGGTTTCAACCAGAACCCCCTCTACGGAAGTCCGGCCTTTTCTGTGAAAGTGAATAGCCGACTTAAATTTATCTACTAAGAAACAAAAGCGCTTTAAGAAAGCTGTAAAGCGGAAGAAATTTATTTGGTCGCTTTCAAGCAGAGTGCATGCAGCCTTATAACCCCCCCCGATCTTTTCCCAGGGGTAAATGGTGTACTAAGGTGTAAGGATTGGGTTTAAGCACACTATTTCAATGAAATCACGTCTTCTCTGTGCAGGATCTGTGCTTAAAAATGATTTGAAAATAGTTTTCCTTTAATGTCTTATTATATAATTTGGTCTTGAAGGAGCTGGTGTGAAGTTTCGCTTCAAAATGTGGGCTTGAAAGCTTTGCCTTTGGCATCATCTTCCATGTGAGCCAGCTGAGGAACTGAACAAGCAGGCAGGAATTAGTTGGAGGTGACTCACAGCCCTCAATTGTTTATAGGGGCAGTGAGATGTGAATCAGGATCACACACCCAGGTGTTTCTTCTTTAGCTTACTGTAATTACACTCAAAGACAAGCTAATATAGGTCATTTTTATTGTGTCTTCTTTTTGTTGTCTTTTGAGGTCTTGACAGTGATGTATGTTTTATTGATTTTGCAGTGTAAATCTCTCTAGCACACCATGTACACATGCAGGTTTGTCACTGGGAGTGCTCCTTATCTGATCCTGTTTCATCTCTCTACAGTCTGAAGTTCATTTCCGTTTAGCTGATGCAAGGGTTTTATTTTTGAACAATCATTCATCAGCTGCTGGGTTTATTTATTCATATAACAAGGAGCCAGCGATGGCATCAAATAAAGGTGGAGAAGACTGCTACAAAGATTAGAAAAGTTTGGAGTTTATTGTTTGATAGGTACTGTAAAGTACATGTAATTATATGTAGTTGTATTTAGTAATCCTTCATTTATTGAGGTTTTTGAATCCATTGATGCCTTTTATATATCCATAAATGTCTGTTCAGGCAGAGGGTTTTGTCCTTCCATGTATTCATTTGTGCTTTCACAGATTTTGTTTTCTAATTATCCAATTATCCATCCATGACTTTATTTGTTCATTCATGAGTTCATTCTACCAAATAGGGCTGCAACTAACAATTATTTTGCTAAGCGATTCATCTGTTGATGATTGTTTTCGATTAATCAATCAAAAAGGTTCCTGAAAGAAGTTTTTTTTTTTTTTACAGAATTAAACCAGGTGAAAGTAAAACTTTTCCACCTGAGGAGTTCTGGATAGACGCATATTGACTGATGGAAAAGTTTTTTTTACTTTTAAATACAAAGTATTTTCTTTTTTTAAATAATTTTAGTGTAATTTCTGCTCTAAGTGGGGTGATCTTTGAGCTAGAGATATGTTTTAGAGTCTCTATACTCCAGTTAACGATTAATAATTACTAAATTAGTTCATGATGATTACTTCAATAATCGATTAATCAGCCCTACAACCAAATATTTCTTTGTCTAATAATTCATCCATTATCTAATCGTCTGTTTATACCTCAGTTTATGTGTCCTTGGGTCTTTCACTTTCTTTTACAGTGTCCTCAATATAGACCAAAGGGAAAACGCTATTATAAAAACAAAGTAGTTAAATTTGACACCTTGTCACTCTCCTACTTTCTGCTGTTGCCAGGTCAAAGTCAAGATGTCAGTGAGCAACCACGAAAACCGAAAGTCGCGCTCCAGCTCCGGCTCTATGAACATCCAGCTTTTCCACAAGACGTCACATGCTGACAGTCTGTTGACACAGCTCAACCTGTTACGCAAGCGAAGAGTCTTCACCGACGTCGTGTTGAAAGCTGGCAACCGCTCCTTCCCGTGCCACCGCGCCGTTCTAGCTTCCTGCAGTCGCTACTTTGAGGCCATGTTCAGCGGCGGCCTCAGGGAGAGTCGAGATGCTGACGTCAACTTCCACGATTCCCTCCACCCTGAGGTACTGGAGCTCCTGCTCGACTACGCCTACTCGGCCCGGGTTATCATCAACGAAGAGAACGCAGAGTCTCTGCTTGAAGCCGGGGACATGCTTCAGTTTCACGACATCCGCGATGCAGCGGCGGAGTTCCTGGAAAAGAACCTCCACCCATCTAATTGTCTTGGGATGATGCTGCTGTCAGACGCGCACCAATGTCAGAGGCTGTATGAGCTGTCATGGAGGATGTGTTTGGCCAACTTTGCTACCCTCTTCAGAACAGAGGACTTCCTTAGTTTGCCAAAAGATAAAGTCCAGGAGCTGATCCTCAGCGAAGAGCTGGAGGTGGAAGATGAGAGCCTGGTGTACGAGGCCGTCATAGATTGGGTGAAGGCAGACATGGAGCGGCGGCACAGCGAGTTGCCCGATCTGCTGCGCTGCGTGCGTTTGGCTCTGCTGCCGGAGTCCTACCTGCTGAAGAACGTCGCCTCGGAGGAGCTGGTTATGTGCCACAAGGTGGGACGGGAGATCGTAGAAGATGCAGTGCGATGCAAGATGAGGATTCTCCAGAATGACGGAATTGTAACGGGGTTCTGTGCGCGACCCAGAAAAGTGAGCCAGGCCTTGCTGCTTCTTGGGGGACAGACTTTTATGTGTGATAAAGTCTACATGATTGACAATAAGACCAAGGAGATCACACCCAAAACGGATATTCCAAGTCCCAGAAAAGAGTGCAGTGCTTGTGCCATCGGTTGTAAGGTATGTGTTGTAAGCCGGTCTTCAGTTATGCCTTACGTAATATTTTTAGAACGACTTTAATCTTATTTCTCTTTTTTTTGGGTTTAGGTTTATGTTACCGGAGGCCGCGGCTCTGAGAACGGAGCCTCCAAAGATGTCTGGGTCTATGACACGTTGCACGATGAGTGGTCTAAAGCCGCGCCGATGCTAGTAGCCAGGTTCGGGCACGGCTCTGCTGAGCTTGACCACATGCTGTACGTCGTGGGGGGACACACATCTCTGGCGGGATCGTTTCCTGCGTCCCCGTCTGTGTCTCTGAAACAAGTTGAACAGTATGACCCGCAGAACAACAAATGGACCCTAGTGGCCCCGCTGAGGGAGGGTGTGAGCAACGCCGCCGTTGTTGGTGCCAAAAAAAAACTCTTTGCTTTCGGAGGGACCAGCGTAAATAGAGACAAATACCCCAAGGTGCAGTGCTTTGACCCCTGTCAGAACCGGTGGTCTGTGCCGGCCGCTTGCCCACAGCTGTGGCGGTACACTGCGGCGGCTGTCGTCGGCAACCACGTCGTCGTAATTGGAGGTGACACTGAGTTCTCCGCCAGCTCTGCGTATCGTTTCAACAGCGAGACGTATCAGTGGACAAAGTTTGGGGACGTCACGGCCAAGCGAATCAGCTGCCATGCTGTGGCATCGGGGAACAGGCTGTATGTGGTTGGAGGGTACTTTGGGGCTCAGAGGTGTAAAACGTTAGACTGTTACGATCCGTCATCGGACTCCTGGGACAGCGTGACCAGCGTGCCGTACTCACTCATTCCTACTGCCTTCGTCAGCACATGGAAGTACCTGCCCTCTTAGACCTGCAGTCTCTACGAGGTTCCTGGGTGAGTATTTGCAGCTTCCTTAGATGTTCCTTAATACACAGAAGGTCTGGCTCCTTGGAAGCAAAGTAAATATTGTCTGTTTCAAATGTTAGCAGCACAGTACTGATTTAAACCCACTGTAAAGAGATGAATGGCATAAATCAGCTCCTACCACCTTGTTACATTCCAGATCTGGGTGAGTGCCACTTCGGACCTGAGGCGGTCACTTTAAAGCCCAAACTGTTTTTCTGGTTTCCAGGGGTTACTGTTGTTAAAGATTATCTAAGTGCCGGGTGTTGGACAAACATGGTGAACTTTATGGGGCAGAAAGAATGTCAGCGGTGATGCTTATTACAAAGCCAAGGCTGCGAGCTGAGAGTGGAGCGAGACGTAGAGATTGGTGATCCGAGTCTTTGCTTTTTCAGTGTAGAGAAAAGTGGACGGATTGATCTGCAGGGGTCAGAAGGACAACCTGTTTAACTGAAAGCAGGTGGAATAGGCTGTTCGTCATGTTAAGGGCCCCTCTGGACAAGTTCAAGAACGTATTTCATCCAAGATCATATGTCACCATCGCCCCTTTCAAATAAAAATATCGCAAATGTCTACTTATTTATACATTGAATTATAGGATTAGAATGTGTTGACGGGGCAATCTGTTCTGTTCCAAGGATTAACAGCAGTTCAGGGGTCTTTTTATAGAGTCGGCACACAGCAAGGGAGGAGATGGTTCCCAGTCTCCAGGATATGGAAAAATGATTTACTCTCATCGTACCAAACTGCTTTAAAGAAATATATGGCTCAGTCCGCAGCATGAAAGGACAGGGGGTATGTTTTACAGTTTTTCTTCTTAGGTCTAGTCTAAAAACTGAATAGTTAGAGATATTGCAAAGTATTGAAATGGCTTTAGTGACCAAATAATTGCAAAAACATCCAATTATTTATTAAATATTTATTCATATGCATCTTTTTGAAATATTGAGGTAAAAAATGGCTCAAATATTTGAAACCCCTGTTCTTTTAGAATCTTTATTTTATAAGTTGCACCAAACTGAAGTTAAATCAAAAAACTTAAGTCATTTTCTCATCTGGTTGACTGCAAACAGACTCCAGTTTTTGGAGGACTTTTTAAGAGGAAGTAAGTAATGAGCAGAGGGCTTAGGCGTGGCTTGTGTCTACAGTAAACAGCTGGAGACGTTGAAGCTGGGGGCTTAGCATTATGGAGCTGCTGGTATGGCTGCTGTAGCCATGGTAGCAGAGTCTTTTTCTTTTTTTTTTCATGTGTGCCAGGATGGAGACAGACAGCCTGACTGTAAAAGATCAAGGCAGCACATACTTATGAATTCTCAGTTACGCCAGCCACCAGCCCACTGCCACTGACGACATGTTAGCCTAATTAGAGCTGAGACGGGGGGGAGGCAGGGGGCTCTCCAGTTTCCTGTTCGTCAAGTTATGCTTCTTCACTCACAGGGGTTCTCTCTTTCTCTATTTGAGGTTGTGAGGCTCGGGTTGGATATGAATTTGTGAAAATGTTATGCAACTGTTCTTGTGGGGATTTAATGCATTCTCAGATCTTAATTGGGACTTAAATATGTGACGTTTTTAAACAAAACAAAAAAAAAGTCTGGGTCAGAGTTTCTCTATTAGTATATAAAGGAAACAAAACCTACTTGAAGTAGGAGGAAAAGTGAAGAGTTAGATCAGCAGGAGCGTCGAGTATAATAGACCAGAATATTGCCTGCCTATAAATACATTTCTCTGGAGGTTGTCAACTTTCAGCTGGGCCTAGAGAGAAAAACAGTGTGTGTGCCCGTTGCCTTCCCTTTTTGGTTTTGTTGCAGCTGGAAACCACCAGTCAGCTGTTCAAGTATTCACTGGTAGTATTGTTGGGTTTAATGCGGTAGTAAAAACCACTTGTTTTCCACTCCTATACCCTCACGCTCCCTCACACAGGCCAGCACATTGCTGACATCGCCTGTTGTTAAAAGCCAGCCAACCCAGAGCTAATTCAGCATAACTGAAGGGGGGGGGTCTACCTTCCTATTAGTCCATTACTGCTCGTAGTCCCGAGGTGTGTGATGGATTGTCACACTTTACTCCTCTTGGTCACCACCTACTGTATTTCTGTGCCCCTCGCGCTCCCATTAGATGTGGCAAACCGCAGACTCGAGGTCGGAGACTCGGAACCAGAAGCCGCCGCTGTTTGGAAAAGTATTTGTAATCATTTAAACCCTGAGGTTTTTCATTGCGGTCGAGAGAGGAGTAAACGACTTTAAAAGTCTCTCAGATCATCGTCTGCATCACCGAACCTCATCTTAATCCTTTTCCAATGTAGCTTTGTTTTCTGTTTAAAATATTTCCTAGTAATAATAGAGCTAGACAATATTTCAATATCAATATATAATCCCAATAACATTTGATCCAATACTGGTGATGTGACTCTTACTCACATTTCTGATATTTCAATATACATCAGTCTATAAACACAGCATTGGTCAATGACTGACGTTCCAGGTTTTCATGCGTTTTTATGTGTTTTTGTTTTCAAAGCTAATATTTCGTAAATGTTGGAGGATTTTTATAAACATTGCAAAATATTTGTCATTTTTGTCTGTCCTTCTTGGGCTTTTATTTTTTCTGAATCAATATCGAAATTATATCGAATTAAGGAATGTATTGTGATCTAAATTTTGGCCATATCGTCCAGCTTTAAGTAATAAGTATCATTATTAAGGGTCTAGTTTATGTAAATTATTTAAAACTATAGCGTTATTATCCAGTTTATAGAAAATCATAAACAGAGATGCAGCTGTTGTAAAATAAGTCGGTGCAATTAATGGCTAATCAGCTGGAAACCTTTGGACCAATTCTGGACATAAAGTAGATATGGACCGTTTACTGTTTTTTAACTATAAATGAAGAAAATTTACGGTTTTAAAACCGATGAAGTTTTCCATCACACCATTCCCTTTAGCTGCTAACTCTACATGTTCAGGTTGTATGATGGAGGAAGCAGGGGAGTCTATGAGCGCACCACCGTAATGCGCAATAAATTGGATTAAACTCAGCTTTGGCAAGAAGACGGACCCCAACGGCTCATAGGGAAGAAGTTTACCCTTCAAATGTTCAGACAGCGAGGAACACAGCTGACATGATGGCACAGATCACCCAGTTGGTTAAACTCAAGGTAACGTTAGTCTTAAAATGAATAAGCTCAGCCTCAGGCTTTTAGTGAAACAAATACCACCGTATTACTGAGGGAGACAGATTACAACTTCCCCGCTGCGCTTGTCTATTTGATTAGTTTTAAGCAAAAAGCAAAAGTACCGAACCTGTTTGTAGATGTAGATGTTTGCACGCTTGTTCAAAATTGTTATTTCTATTGCTCCTGTTCGCATCTAACAACTTCTATAGGTGCCAAAAACCGTAACTATCAATGCGCATTTAAAGCGGGAGAGCCTGCAAGGGAAAACAATTTTAGCATAAAACCTTTTATTTATATTAACTATGACTATAAGTCATTAATTAAAGGTTTATTTATATTGCACCATTCACAAACAAGGGACAGTCAAAAAGTGCTTTAAAAAGAGTACATCATAAAACAATAAAAATACAGATACATTTGCAATGAGATTACGATTAAATAGGGTAAAAAATCAGCAGGGCTGTAAAAATAATTAATCGGCAAGTATTTCTATTTTCATTTCTTTTTTTTAAATATATATAGTTATAGAGTTGTAAGCATAACACCATGAAACCATGAATAATCAATCGGTCCTTGTTCAAGTTACTTAAACTGGTAACTTTTCCTCAAAGGTTCTATAGAAATCCGAGCAAATGGACATTATAGGAAAAATAATGAAGTATTTCTCCAAGTTTTAACCTGCAACGGGTTCGTATAGCTTTTATTTCTCTTCTGTTGTGCCAAACTGATGAAGTATTTCATAATTTAGCTGTAATCTGATTGCTTTATTTACCAATTCAGGCATTGGGGCTAAAATCAGGATTCCCTGCTGGTGTGATATCAGGGTCACTGGGCAGCTGTAGGTCGCAGGCAGGTTGATCTAATCTGGAGAAGGTTACCTGAAAGCTGCAAACTTCTGCATCTCTTCAGGTGCCAACTAAACTATAACTTCCACAAAATGCCCTCTTTAAGGCCTCTTCCCCACCTCGCTACCACCCCCCCAGAGACTGACGAATGTAAACAGCTAATTTCTGTGGCAGAGCTCTCCTGAAGTTGGCAGCTTTCGGTGGCAGGGTACACCTGCAGAGGTCGGGAGGAGGGCGGGGGCACAGTAGGAGTCTTTGGCGGGCTTGGACAGCTGCTGTAAAATGGAAAGGTCACGTCAGGATCAGGGAAGAGGAGCGCAGGGGCCCCCAGTCACTCAATACTAATGTTTTATTAATGCCTCGCTGTGAGGGCCACCAGGAACACAAGCTGAAAGGAGCTTTTATTGCAGCATCTGTGTACGACAACGACTCCCTCCACCACCTCAGCAGATACACACTTCTCTAACGCTCCCTGGAGTAATCAGTTCGCCACATTACAGCCCCTCAGCATGGCCGCCTACATTTGCATAAACCTAATGGTGTTTTTTTTTTATTGGCCTTTTCTCCATGCCGGGGGTAACAAAAAGGAAAAGGAAAGGCGACGTTTGAAATGGCCGAATAATCGCCCAGACTAATTAGATTACAGCCTTAAAAAGAGACGAGCTGTCATACGCTTAAAGTGGGCTCTTCACAGAACCAGCTGGGGTCGGATGGAGCTGGGGGTCTGTCAGCTAATTAATCACAATTACGCAATATTTACAGAAGAAGCATTGGAGAGGTGGTTATTCAGTCCAAGAGATAATATTTATCCAGCCCTAAACCATACTTCCTGTCAGCATTCACCTTCAGTCCATCAAAGTCATGCAAACTCATGTAAATAAAGCCGAGTTGGGTCAGGTGTGGGTCACTGCAGGGCGGACCTGATTGGTCACATGGGACAGCTAGAGAAAGAAGACTGGGCTTTGCTTTTGGACGTTATGGGTAATTTGGGTTCTGCACATGTGGTTTGTGGCATATAAACCACAAGAGAGGAAAGAATCATTTCCAAATTCAGGTAAATTGATGACTTTTAAGTCGGTTTAAGTTAAAACAAACTGTGTTTTGGTTTCAGACACAAGGCTCTAAAAGAAATATGGACGCTGGTGATTGTTCCAATATTAATAATGGCCTAAAATCAGGGGGATAATTGTAACGTATACGGCTCAGTGCTGCGCGTTATCGACCTTGACGTATTTTAAAAAGGAAACTGTAGGGAGCTTCTTGCTGCAGGGGAGCAGGACCTTTTATTGTGGCTGAAGAAGCTGAAGTTTGATAATGTGAGATGGGAATGGTGTCTGCTGAGAGGACTGAATCTTTGCTCAGACTGAATTTCTATGATTTTGATAATTTAACTGATTACAGCTTTGGATTTATTGAAAAATCTTCATTGGGATGTGGACCTGATGGTTGTGCTTCAGATGAGACTTAATAATCAGAGAAAGGTCTTCACTTGTTCAAAGGGCTAAACACAGTTCTATTAATAGGAACAAAGTGTGGTTGAAAACAGGCACATGTAAAGCCATGACTGAAATTAGCTCTTTACTTTAAAATAAATGCCTTGGATTCCAGATGAAAAGTGAAAAAGCAAAATCAGCCTGTAATGAATTAGCCTTTCACTTTGCTTGCAGTTGTGAAGAACTCCATGTAGACCAGAGTTTATATGAGACTTGGCGCTGACCGCTCCTTTCCTCCTGCACTGATCATTCAGAGGCAGATCTCAAAGTGTGCAGCCAGCTCAGGCACCACAACACAAAGGTTAGCTTTTAAATCAGCAACTGCTGTGTCCTTATCTTTGCTAAACTGCAGAGATCTCAGGAAGATAGATTAAAGAACCAATATGATCTGTGGCCGATACTCAATAAATATATTTACGTAGTTTAATAATTGAAGTGATTCACTTAACAACATGGAGTTGGATCCTCTTTGCTTAGCTGTTGTTCAGATTTGTTTTCTGCACACAAATAAAACAGTCCCATTAGTTTCCACATGCAAAAAAATTGTATCTTTCAGTTGTTTTGATTTATTCCTTAAAACCAGCATCCTAATTCCTCTATATTTTGAGTGTTCAAGCAAAATTCAAAGCAACAGAGATTGCATGTTAGCCCCGAGTGGTACAAGAGTAGAATCTGTGTAGGAGCTGTGTCATGGTGAGTCAGACCCTGTATTACACCACCTACGCTCCCTGTCCGATATCAGCTCTGATGTATGCTGATAGCAGTCGCCTGTTTTTGTGTGTTTAAAATATCGTGTTGTGTTTAAACCTTTTGAGACCCCACTGGAAACAAACATGTTTATCTTATTTTCATGTCACAGAAGATCTTATATCTTTGAAAATATTTTATTCATACGTTTCATTCTCTCCTTGTCGTCCCAGCAGCTCTACCTGTATCCAGCTGTTGCAGCCTCAGGCTGATTATTCACAGCTTCAACAGTCGCACATAGCTCAGTGAAACCTTCTCTAAGGTTAGCTGGGACCATGACAGCTTATCAAAATAACCCTCTGCCTGCTGCAGAGTAACAATGTCCAAGGCTTTTAACTTGCAGGGTAGCAGCGCAAATCAAAAACATGGACATCAGAATGTTTAAGTTTCTCTGCAACCTCTGCTAGATATCCAGGGAAGCATTCCATCATGGCAGCAGGCGTGGTAAATTAGACGCCTGGTTATCTGGGGTTGGAGAGAAAACTGGAGAAGAGGGTTTCAAAGGAACTCATTGCAGCATTTGCTATTTAGAGAATAAATTCCTCTTTCATGTGCAGGAATTTTGCTAAACTGAACCGTGAGAAAGTGATTTGGAGTTGAAGCTTTTATCTGAGGACATTAGATGGGTTTTTGGAATCGGATTCTTATTTAAATGCAGAGAAGCTTATTTTCATAGCGAGGTTCTATTTATTCCCAGACTGGAATATTGATTCCTCAAGAACATAAACCAGTCAAGTAGCTTAATCTCACCTACCAGGAAACTTTGGTTAAATAAAGTCGTGAGGCATTAATAATACCGTATGGGCACGCCACATAGAATGGCACCGTGATAAGCTGATGAGCGCTGAAGACTTTGCGTTGCCCAGTCTTTAAAAACAGCCTCCTTTTCCAGCAGAGTTTACAGGACCTAAACATTAATCTCCCTTTTTTCTGTTCCCCCCCAGATGAGCTGTGATGTCTGGTATGCAGGCATATGTCTCTCTGCTGGCTCCACGGAGGAGGAGGAGGAAGAAGAAGAAGAAGAGGGGGTTTGTGTCTTCTCGTTGGGGCTCCATCCTCTCTGATGAGTCTGCGGAGGAGCAAAGGCCCGGAAACATCCCAGAGACTGAAAGTCTGGTCCCACCCCCCCCTCACCCCCCCACCACCTGATCTGTTTACTCGGACTGTGTAACTTTCTCATGGAAGCAGCCTGCAGTTTAAGCGGGAGTTGTTGCCATGATTACTGCAGAGGGTCCTCGCAGTCATCTCTGCTTCCCCTCCTCCTCCTCCTGAGACAAAATAAGCTACTGTGACCGGATCAGACCTTTACTGGTCCCTTTCCAGTTTTATTCCCTTTTTGCCTGACACGTTTACTCAGGTGTGTGTTATTTCCCGGCTCGCAGGCTGAATTAGACCCATGCTCAGCCAGCTGTGCGGCGAAGGAAGCAAGTTGTTTGTGAAGCTGTATTATTGTGTGCACAGAAATATTCTTCCTGTCTGTATTTTTAGCCTTTGGACTCGGGCTTCCCTTAATTTTGGTGAGCTAAATTTGTACTCTGCTCCGCAACTGAAAAAAGTAACAAGCTTGCGGGAGAGAATGCTGAAGGAGATACTCGTCAGTTTGGGGTTTGTTTTTTTTTTTTTTTTTTTTTTTTTTTTTTTTGTACTTGTTCAAAGAAGGGTTTTATCTTCCTCTATTCTGTTTTGTCTTTTTTTTTTAATGTACCAGTTACAAACTTTGAACTGTTTTTGGCCCCTACAGGGTTCATAAACAGAAATATACCCATGTCTCTTACTTAAGTTCTACTTTGGATTAAATTATGTGTTTTCTTACTAGTTGGCTCTGTAGTTATTTTTTTATATATATATTTTATGTACATAATTGAATATTGTTACCAGAAGTCTTTTGTGTGTTTGGTTTGTACATTAACTTTGTAATATGTAGAGACTTTTTCTTTTATTTGCACAAAGAAAACTCTGTGGTCTTAATTTTGTATCTTGGTCTTAACCCAGCTCTGGTAGTGTGAGTAATTGAAGCCTTTTTGTAGCAAATATTCTCATCTTTTTCCACATTCTTTATTCACACTCATCGCAAGTTGCAAATATATCAAGCTTTTTGTCTGTTGTACCGATTTACTACCTATACAACCTCCTACTAGTTCTGCAACTGAGAACCTGTCAATAAAACTGATTGTGTTGAAAACAGTGAATTGTTTATTTTCCTCAGCATTACAACAGCTTATTTTTATAACTAATATCTTCAACCATTTTAAACAGGGCTTATTGTGTACATATGCACTATTATAGGTTAGCAGTAGGTAGCTTTGACTTACCTTTACATGTCCAGGTTGCTTTGTCTAGTTGCCCACAGCCTTCCTTTACATTCCTCTTGTACTCTGGGTCTGATAAGAGGAATAAAGGGTGTAGATTGTTGTGGTGTATCTGCAAACGGTAACATGCTGGACTGTGTAGGGCAGCCTTACTAGTAAAGATGCCCACTAAGATGGTACTCAATTTAAATGGAAATGGGTGAACTGACAAAACCAGTCCTGACTTAAAAAGATAAGTTACCAGTGGAGATGAAACAATAGATGTACAACTATGCACATAAATAGCAATTTAAAGATGCCAATAAACCTGTCATGTTCTTGAACTGTTGGAGGAAGCCAGAGACCCCTTAGTCCGTGCAGATGGTATCCAGTGAGCTTCAAAATATAAGGCAAATTTCTCCTACATAATGGAAAAAAAAAACATCCAACCAGCAAAACCAGAATCAACCTGAAGCTGGGCCAAGAGTCAGAAGTGTGGGAGACCCCAAAATGAATAATCGGTCAATAATATTGGTACAGCGTATATGAGTCTATTCTATTTCACAGCCTGGCTGATGACTCGTCCTTTACAATGTGTGTGATGTGCACTGTTCTTGTAGGGCGTGTCCCTGCTGATCTCTAAGAAACTGCTGTAACCCTCCTGGGCTCTTTCTTCATTCCTTTTCCCCACAATGGTAGTAAGAATGCCAACGCAGTGAACCCGAACAATTCCTCAGTCTAATGTAGATCCAATTCTGTTTTTTTCTGAAGTCCTGTTTTACAGTTATTTACTCTTTTGTTAAATGTTACTTAACGTGTGATTAAAACTAGTGATCACCTCCAGGAAAACAACTGGGAATTAAACCCATGAGTATAAGAACCTTCAGGGTGTAGGAAAAAAAACCCAAATGGAGTTTTAACATTGTCAATCATCAATATCAGCTTAGTTCAATGTTTTTTATGTACATCTTTACAGAAAGCTAGTTATTTGTTTTTGCTTTACTTAACCCCCTTTTTTCTGTACCCCCCCAAAAAAAGAAAAAAAACATAGGCTAGAGAAGTGTTTTTTGGCATCTGGGAGTGAGACTAACCTTTAATAAATATAAGATATTTTAAATGTAACCATAGAACAAGGGACATAACTCATAAGCTCGACTAAAACCTTTTTAAGACCAGTGAAAACCCCTCAAAGAAGGCTCTTAATTGGATGTCAACAAAAGACCGTTCTGAAAAGTTTGCCTAGGCAGCCGTGACATCATGCCAGTAACAGGCTCTGTCCACTCAAGCATGTGGGTGAATCTGGGCCAGTTGGCGTACAAGAGATTCATCAAAAGGTTAATTTATGCATTTTTTAAAGACAATGCAGACAAACATAAAAAGATGAAACACCCGTCTCTGAAAGGGAGACCTGGCACCGCACAGCTGAATGAGCAGGGCCTCACAGCGACTCCTTTTGTGATGCAAAATTTACAAACAGGGCAATTTCAAACAAATCTCGGCCACAACACAATTAAAGCTCAGTGAATAAATAGACATTTGAAAGTTGGACAAAGACAAACGAACATCAGAGACGATCAAAACAACAGTAAAAGAAAGGAGTGGAGTGGAGAGGTAATCAAACTGGCACCACAAATCTGGATCCTGCATTGGAGGATTTGAAAGGTTTCTAGGTATGTGTGTGAATGGAAAATCCATGCTTCATGTGTCTTTGAGGTTTTGAGGGCGTTCGTGTTTGCCTTCATGAGGTGGGGGATGGAGTGGGGGGGGGGGGAAATGAGCTGCGTGGCTCCTTGTAAACCCACAAGAATGAAGGCAGCGAGTTGGAACTGACAAGGACGCCGCTCTGGCCTCTCCACCCAAACATCGGAGTGTGTCTGCTAGCCTGAGACCCCCAGCTGGGTCCTCTGCCTGTTGCTGACTGGAACAAAGACACAATAATGAGGCAAGAGTCAACACCCTCTAACCTTGCCCCCAGAGGGACCCTGAGGTTTCTACTGAAGACCAGCCGAAGACTCCCTGCTGAGTATGGATCGATTGATATGAACCTTCTGGTCTCCTCATACAATGACGTATCTTATACAACTGTCAATTAATGCATTTCTACTACTGTCCTCTTGCTTAAATTATTACTGGTCAATTTGTTGCCCATTTTAAAAGTCACTGCACCATATCTCCCTTTTTGCTCCAAATATCTCAAAAGTACCTCTATTTAATCTGATATACAGAAAAACACAAATGATACCATTTTTTTAATACAAATGGGTATAAATTCAGACATTAAAGGGGTAATGATTGACCTTACATCTCAATGACACTGGATTATGCTACAGAACAAAGATCGGAAGTCATTAGGTTCTGGAGATGCCTAAATAACATTTCTACTTCAGTCTAACAGAGATGTTGTGACATGACTGTTACCAGGCTGCTCATGCCACAAAACTCTTTAATGTGGCCGAGTTATAATAATTCTGCAAAGACTCGAGCTCATCACCAGTTATCCAATGGGCTTGATGGTAACTGTTGCTGTCAAGAGTGGCACAAAAAGTTATGAGGTTTAAACCAGTAATCTTTGCAAACTAAAGATTTTTCATATAAAAATCCAAAGAAAATATCTATTATTATGACCAATTTTTGGAGATGATTGTTGAGAGAGAGGTTTGAAGTCTGGTTTCATCAAAAAAGGGTAACCAAGTATATTTTCAGAAGAAAAAAAATTAAAGGTATTAATCTTTAAATATATAAACTTTAGAAACCAGGTCATCTTAGGCTAATTTATCCCTCACAGCAACAGAAAAGTCAACATGCGTCAGTCAGTTTTCAGAATTTAAAAACTTGACCTAATTACTTTTTAAAGTCATGTGCTTTTGTTGCTATGGTTTTCCTAAGAGGAACTTGGAAGCATGCACTTTAGATAGCTGCATTCATGTAAGTATTTGCACTGAAAATATCAGCAGGAGCCTCCTCATAAAAATTGCAGTCGATCTGAGAGAAGCCTTCAATCTGACTCTTACATAAACCTCTCCTCCTGCAAAGCTCAGCAAACATCGCTCCTCCCCCACATTTTCCTTCCTATCTCGCTTTCAAACATCTCTCTTTATTCTACATTTTAGCCTCCAACAATAAACAAAACAGGTTTGATCATTTTTTTTTTAAATCCCCAAACACCCAAAAAACATCACATTCATGTTCTTTTCTATGCTGCAAGTTGTGCTAGATGCATCTTTACATCCTCCTGTGCAGCCACTCTACTCCCCCTTCTCCACCATTGTCTGTGGGTATCTTGCTTGGCAGCAGCTCTGAGGTTCCAGGGCTGACTGGTGAAGCAGACGAGGAGTAAACAGAGTGAGAGACAAACAGACAGCCAGTCAGACTGTGTAACCACCGGAGCAAACGAAGAGGCTGCTTCATCTGCACTGTCTGAGGATGAAGAGATGGAATGAGGAGGGGGGCTGACAGGGGTTGAAAAGTCCAGGAGGCCTGAAGGTAATGTTTCACATGTAAACAAACTGCAGACTGATCTACAGACACCCTTGTTGCACCAGAACCAGTTTTAATCTTAGGAGTTGCCCTTCTGCTGGAATATTACATTTTAAGAATCTTACCCCAACTGTGGCATCTGATGGAGGGAAATAATCAAAGGTCCTGGTTCCAAAAACTAGAAAAAGCAGGACTAAAAGTGACACTTTAAATCTTCCTTAAAACTGGCAGCTTCTCATGCAGACAAGCCATATGCTGCAAGAAAACATTCACATCAAGGAGAGGCAAAGCAACAACCAATTTGTTGATGATAATAAAACAGATTTTGGACAGGTCAGGATGGGGCTTCAAGGAATAATGTCGCAACCATCAAGTACAGTGAGGAGAGCATCATGCTGAGGTTCTGTTGTGTTTCTGTGGAACTGATGTATTTCACAAAGTACCGTAGATAACACAATGAAGACCTCCAGACTTCAAATCAACAGCAGAAGGAAAATGTAGTATTACTCCAATGCATTTTGCCAGGTTTTTTTAAACTTCTATTTTGAACATTTAGGCAAGAATTGGTGAACCAAAGTGTTTGCTTTTGGTAATGAGTTCAACTGCCAGGCAGAAAATACAAAGATGAGCCCTGAAGCATCAACTTTCACAGTTAAATCCATCGAACATCTTCCAGATCCAAAACACTCCTGACCTCTGCCATCATCTCTGCAGTTGACTGGGTAATTATCACATTGTGTAAACAGCTATTTCGAGGTTGAGTCTTGGCAATCCTCAAAGCTCCGTCTCTCTTATCACAGAGAAGGTTTACATCGTCTGATTTCTGTATGTTTTAAATGAAAACAGGCAAGGCTATCCTGTATTCTTATGGTCAGTCTTAATCTGTAAAGTCTTTCTTCTTTTTCTGCTTGGGGGATTTTTTGACAAGCAGAGGACAAAAGAAGAAGTGCTAGGTGTAATAGGTCTTCAGCATTAGAACAGTATCTATGGAAATTAGCAAAGACCTGATGCAGGACAGGAGAGCTGTATGGATTCAAACGTTCCACGGCTCAGGTTGGAGAATCTGGTGGCCGGGACGCTATTCAGAGCCACAAATCTGGCCTTACTGAAAAGGTTGAAGAAAAAGAGAACAAAAGAAGAGTATTCAGTTCTCCTAAATCCAAGTACAACAAGATATGGGAGAATCTGCTTTGTTCAGGTAACACCAACATTAGGCTAATGAGAGTGGAGGAGGCAGATGAAAACAGGGGGGTCCTGAAGAAGAATCTGTTCGCTGCTGAGGACTTAAGACACAAGCTCAAACATCCAGCCAAGTCCAGCATGATTCAGATCTAGCATATTTGTGTGTAATGATTGGCCTAGTCAAAGTCAAGACCTGAATACAATTGAGAATCCATGATTTTCTCTTTTTATCTTCTTTCAGAAGCCGGTCTAAGATCGAGCTGTTTTGCACTAATAATTGATGATTTTTTAATGTTTTGAAAGCCACTTTTGCTCAATGATGCACTATTTTTTCTAAAACATTCGGCTTTTCCTTTTCAAACAAAGGGATAGGGAAACCGTCTGAAATCTGCTTTCTTTGGAAGTGGAGCCATTGTGAAACTCAGTCACGTCACAAAGTCAACATGAGGATGGTTTCATTGAGGGGAAAAGCAGACAAAGGCTTCAACCGATGACTGAGGGTGATGAGCAAAGACCGTGGGCTGAGCAGAGCCGAGCCAGCGGACATTCCAGACAAGCCTGGCATACTTGGAGTCCTGCGGCACAAAGGGACACATTTCTCTTCCTCTTTGTCACAAAGCCCCTTTAAACTCCCTTTTTGTCTGAATGAGCATGTTTTTTTAAATGTATAATTACAGCTTCCTTTGGGACTCATTAATAAAACAGGGCAAATAGATGTTTGAGGAGGGGGTGCTGTTGGAAATTGGGGTAGTGTGGAGTTGTGGATGCTCTCCCTCTCTCCATCTATCTCTATGCATTTCTAGCCATATTAGGACTTCATATTTACATACTTTTACTTTAACAGGTCCATTAGATGAGGACTGAGCTTTGAAGCATCAGAGGGTTAGTGATTAAGATCCTTAATATGCAGTAAAAGAGAAATGGATGGGCACACACCCACAAAACTAAAAAAAAACATCCCGACACTGTCAATCAAAAGTGCTTAAAAACTTCCAAAGCCTGGGATGAAGCAGACGTAGGCCTGTTCTCTGGCTCCTACACACTCTGCAGAAAGTCAAACCCAGAGAATGATGAAAACAAAGCAAATGCATGGAGGTGTGGGGGGTGGGGTTAGCGGGGTGAAGCCCCTTCTGTCGAGCCAGTTTTCGGTTGACCACTGCGAGATGAGATGTGACACCGAGGATAAATAATACAATAGAGAGATGGTGCTCGGACGTGTCAGCAGCATCTGTCTCTGTCTGGGGCTGACGTGTGTCATCCTCCCTCCTCATTCAGAGCACAGCGCAGAGGCTTATACAAAACTAATGAAGCACACACACATGCTCTATTAACACACACACACACAAGCATCCTTTGCTGTGCACGGCCGCATAAACAGAGGCAGGAAAAGCAGTGTTTTTCAGGACTGAATGAGGGGGAGACTCAACCATGTGGCGACTCTTTGACCAGCGTCTCACCTCAGATTCCTAAAACTGCCCCCAAAGTCAAAGCTGGATACACAACTTTAGATACACAAAATAAGACGAGTCTAAGGGCTCAGATTATACGGGTCGCTTTAAGATAGAGCAAAAATACTGAATGATTTATGACCAGACTGCAGGGAAAAGCCAGCTGTTGCCGGGTGTTTTGTTCACCGCTGTAAGCGAACTAAGGAG
Source organism: Jordanella pulchra (assembly GCA_034780135.1). Taxonomy (NCBI): domain Eukaryota; kingdom Metazoa; phylum Chordata; class Actinopteri; order Cyprinodontiformes; family Cyprinodontidae; genus Jordanella; species Jordanella pulchra. The sequence goes on along the minus strand of JAUZNJ010034655.1, from coordinate 39,076 downwards.
GAGTTTGTTTAAGGCTCTTTTTGGCCGAGGGCCACAGAAGGACGATTAAAAGAAGGAGAATAAAAGAGAGAGACTGGGGAGGAGGAGGAGGAGAAACTGAGAGAGATATTTTCTGCGTGTGAACAATAGTCTTCCTTTCTGTTGCTCAACCAGTTCTGAAGCAGGTTTTGCTAGATAAAAAAAAACCACTAAAGTGAAATAATGTCACATTATCTTGTCATCCCACTTAACACGCTTTTAACACTTTGCCAACAGAAGAAAACAAAAGATATAACTGCCTGACATATTGGCAGATGGAGATAAAATGAAGGAAATGAATGCAGTGTGCATGTGTGTGAACGAAATGTTTGGCTTGGTTGGTTAACAGTTTCTGCTACATTGAATAATTTAATGCAAGAAGCATTAAAGAAATTCAGCACATGAACGAAACCAATAAACCATGCAAAAAGGTAAAAAAAGGGCTTTTTCCATTTTCAGCTGCCTTTGAATTTGATTTACTGAGGGTACTTTAGTGACTTCATCCACTCAAGGTTGATTTTTTTTTTTTTACATTCTAAGGATTTAGAAAATAGTTCATTTCCAGGAACTTAAAATCGAATCGATCCAGCACTGAGATGTCTCACAAAAGTGTAAAAAACACTGAAGGAAAAATGGAACCAGTTAAATTTAGGGATAATTTCCACTTACAACAAATTAATAGTCCCTGCTTGATATCATGTCAGGCATCTTCTGGAGTACGGCCAGCATTCCTTTATATCTGAAAAAGACAATTCAGTCCTTTCAGAAGATGCATGCTGCCAGCTTAAAGGCAGGGAACATACAGATGCAAGCAGGTTTATTAAGACAAGTTGCAAAGAAACAAACAAACAGAGAAAAGCCAGGACCACAAAACTTGGGCTACAGTTCAGGAGCATTATGCTCTCTGGTGACGTACCCAGGCAGACCTTTGGAGTGCATGAAAAGGAAAAAACAAACAAACAAACAAAAAAAAAAAAGCAAGTAGATTCCAAAAATCTGTCTCAAAAAAGTTGCAAAAAAAGTTAAAATTTAAAGCTTACAACATATATAATCTTTTTGGGTTGAATACTTATTTGATTTGTCCTGTAGTGTTTTGCACATGTTAAAAGCAGCTGCGTAAATCCTCTCTGCCCTCTCTCACTCTGGTGTTTGGCGCTGCCTCAGTTAGTGCCCTTTTGGTCCCTTGGCAGCATCCTCCTGTCTCCTCCCCCCCCTCTCTTATCCAAACCCACCCTACCCCCCTTTTTTCCCTCCTACAGCAGCCAGACAACCCATCCAGCTTTGCCATGTTCCAGCTGCTTAATCAGAGAAGCAGTGTTCAGATCCCCTCCTTAGACCATGACTTCAATGGCAAAATGAGCACCAGTGCATTCGGCTCATCCAATATCAAAGGAGGTTGACACACGCTTCCACACACACCCACAAACTACAAACTCAAAAACTTGGCTTAGCAACTGAAATGCAAAGAAATTATACATGTGAACACATCTTGTTTTGAGGGAGAAAAAGCTTCTTTTTGTTACTTTCGATGATGGTGAAAGGGTCATGTTAGAGTAAAACACTACTTCGGGCTTTGTTTTTTGTTAAATGGACCCTCATAGAGAGCTGAGGAAGATGGAGCTGGGATGTCAAAGTGCACTATCAACCGGAGAACATCACGCCAGAGACGCTCCCAGCTCCTCTTCCCTCACTTTAGATGCACTTTCAATCACAACATGCATTCCAACACTTCCTCCAGGCCTCCAGCTGCTTTACTCTCACTGATCTTTTTTCATGTGCATCTACTACACATATTCCCCTTGACTTGTAGAGAACCGATTTTTGATGATAGAAAATAACTTTTTGTAAAAGGCCCAAAGCGCTTTCTGATAAGGGAGAAACTTTGAGACTTTAAAAACACTCCCAGCTCTTTAGTTTTTTCATGCAAATCTGCCAGGAGTGTATTTACCTTGGCAGCGCTAGTATTTGACTTGAACTAACTAAATGTGTTTCAGTGTGTGTTGCATGAACGATGTAGTAATCCTTTGGATAGAACCAGACCCCCCACACTGCACAACCCTGCAAAACACAGTTGGAAAATACTTAAGGTTTGTTTTTCCTCATAAAATATTGAAGAGTTTCCATTTAAATACAAAACTAAAGACTAGAGCAGAGAATGTTGCATTAAAAACTTCCAATAATTAGTAACCAAAAGTAAACTATTTGGTAGAAAAAGTTACTTAAAAAAACAATAAGCAAAATGTCATTGTTTTAGATTAAAAGAGCTTTGTTATGAACTAAAGGTACCTTTTTAGATACACTGTGGTAAAATGTCACACATCATCTCTCTAGTCTCTTATTTTCATAGCCAGGGTGGCCGCAATGAACAGCTGCCACTCAGGTTCTGTATATAATAGGAGCAAAATGGCCGATAGTTCATCCAAACGTCCAGCTGAAGACAACAGATGTGTTTGAATTTAGGGGTTGCGTCTTCTAAGGACCCGACCTACCTGGACTGGGTCCTTTGAGGGCCGTGAAAATAAAGAGACTGGAAGAGTTTTTTATTGAATTTAAACAGGTCAAGGCTTCTTCAGCTTTCAACTCCCCTCACTCAGCGTACACACTGTTGCCTAGCAACCGTGACAGTTGATATACAAATGAATGGATGCTGAACTACTTACTAATGTTCTGTTGGCTAATTTCATTGTTGATGAGCTTCAGCAGCAGAACCTAGTTCACTGCACAGATATTGGAATCTGGGCTTAAATATCAGCCAAACCCATTTATACAGCCACATATCTGACTTGATAATCTTTTAAAGAATATATTTTCATGAATTTCAGACAAAACTATTCACTTACTTTTATCATATTAAATTGAATTTATAATATTCACCACTGCTCGTCGACATTTCCCCTCTGAGCACGAAGCAGCCGGCTTCCTTGGAGTCGCAACGAATCATGGGATACCCAAGGCTACGTAGGATACACAAGAGCCATCCTTCAAAACAGGCAAAAAGAAGGCTGCATTCATTGGCCGCATACAAAGGAGTCTTCCAATCCGAATCTGGCCTTCGCAGACGCAGCCACCGGATCCAAACACAGTAAATAAGGACACATTACCACAGAAAAAACAATTATTAAAAAAGAAGATGAGGGAAGGGATTAAAAAGCCGAAGACGCATTGAGAACAGAAGCAGCTCACATTTAACTCAGAGCTATTTCTTTCTCCTGAGTTTGTGAGTAACAGCATGGACTCAAATGTTTTTTTTTTTATTGGTTTAACAGTCTTGTTAGATCAGTGTTGTTACGGTCATTTGATTCAATGCAAGTTGTAAATTGAAATTGACCACTGGGAGGAAGGGAAACAATCTTAGGCAAAGTTTGGATCTCAATCTGATTTAATTTGATCACATAAAAAAATGGATGATTAAAATCAGTGATTTCTAAACTGTATGTATAAATATCAGCTTTAAATGTTTTTGTTGTTAAACAGTGCAGCTGTATTAGAAAACTGCATTGCTGACAGAGCACTGCTTTCAGTCAGGTGGAACATTCGATTCTGTCACACTTATAGCCTTTCCTCACTTTCTGATTAAACATGATCAACACAAACACATATGGGAGCAAAACTAGTCAAACAGGAAAAGAGCCACCAGTCTCCAGCTGACTCCAAAATGCAAATCCCACGAAAAACACAAAGGGCGAGTCAACACCGAGCACGCTTCCTTTATAATCCGTCTTTTCAGTTCACCTGAGGCATCTCTTGTGACCCAACAATGGTCCTCCGTCTGATCTGATTTCTACCTGACACAAAGGCTCTCTGTGGAGGCCATCTCAACAGGAACTTCCTTTGTTGATGTAAGATAGGAGATCAGTAGAGCAGAGCTGGAGGAACAAAGAGTCTCATTCATCCCAGCCAGAAGTAAGACAGTTTACATATTGTACAATCCATTGGAAATATGTTTTCTAGCAATGATGGACGGCTCCATCAATACAAGCCTCAACTGCTCACTTCTTCCGCTACCTGCGATAACATCCGCAGACAAACCAAAGTAGTTTGCACAATTCTATTTATCTCATAGGCTGTCTATTTGGTTATAGAAGTATAATCTAAAGCCCAGGCATCTTTTACTGCTGACTATCTTACTGTTCTCACAATTTTTTTAAACATGGCACATTCAGAAACTTCTATCATGGGACTGACTGTCCATGTTACACCTTCCCCTACTGGCATCACCTGGAAAAACAAGAAGCTCCTGAGGATGTTAGCCGATTGTTTAAAGCTAACAGAAAAGTAGAATATTATTCCGATTCATGAGGCCAATTAAGAAGTCTGTCAGGGGTAGAAAGGGAAGTCTGGCCTGCTGTGTTTCCAGAAAGCCTTCAGCCATTTGTGAAATGATTACACAACAGAAATACACAAGGATGATTCTTGTCCAATCAGGGACCACATGTTTCCAATAAGAGACCTACAAAAAAATGTTAACTGAACAAATTTTTTTCACCAAAACATGTGAAGATGTATACATTTTCACATGTGAAGCAGTAATGTGGAATGTGTTGCAAGATGTTGCTACCCCTCATTTAATGAAAGACAAACCAACATAGCTCATAGAAATAGCTTAAATCTGAAAAAAGTAGTAAATAAAAATTCAACATAAAATGAACAAATGAAAGAAACGCCGAAGGACAGTGTAGAGACATCGACTAACCTAACAGTCATGTTTCGGACTGTGGGAGGAAGACAGAGTACCCGGAGAGAACCCACGCATGCACCGGGAGAACGTGCTAACTCCATGTAGAATGACACTGGGCCGGGAATCGAACCAAGGACCTATACCTGCTTCAAGGCAACAGTGCTTCAACCTGTTCCACCCTGCAGCTCAGCTTCAAACACACGCCTCATAATTGAAGTGCTCCAGACCGCCAGAGGGAGACGAGGATCAACTCATCACCATAGCTTTGTTGAGTGAATAAAAAGATGAATTCAAGCCTAAATCTGCCCAGAATGCAAATAACTTTGGTCTGAACTGTAAGCGGCAGCAAAAAGTTCAATATAGCCTAAGATTTTCAGTATTTAGAAATTTGTTTCGATTTATCTTCACCACAGAAGCCTAGAAATCTTGAGCTGTATTGACAGATCTACAAAACTAATAGTTTGACAATTAATTTCATTTTATCACATGAAGAGCGATAAAATAGCAAACTGACGTACAAAATGGGCAAAAACTAATTTTCCAGTGTAGACTGGAAATAAATTCTGAGGTCTATTGATTTCCATGGGAGGCATCTAATAAAACTGAACCATTATAGAACATTTGACATTATTTGTCAAATTCAGCAAAACCTATTTGCTAAATCCACTTTTATGAATATAGCTAAAATCTCTAAAATAAGACTTGAGTATAACGATGTGAATGGCCTGTTATGAAAATCAAACGGATAATCCTTCTGTTTGAAGAGAGCAAAAAAAAAAAAATCTCAAAGCTCTGGAATAGATTTATAAAGTCAGCATATTACGCCAAAACCAGGGTGAAAAGCAACTGCTGACACCGAGTCTATCAAACTCAAATTTGTTCCAGTGCTTTATGATGTTTGTCTGTTCGTCTCACTTTGTGGAGACAATTTGTTTGACTCTGTGGTGAGAGAAGCCTCCAATGTGCACACACGCCAACCCTGGCCAAGACTACGAACATCCTGTGTTACATAAATGGCCTCTGAGCTACGAGGTAGGTCTGAGACATGACCAGATGAGTTGGGAAGAGACAGGAAGAGATAAAATGGCCAGAGCAGTTGGAAAGAAGGAGACAGAAGCAAAGACAGAAGGGAAAAAAAATAATTGTTGAGAGGAGACAGAGAAAGCCACTAATGACAGCCGACAATAAAGCATAGAGAAAAAAAAAAAACAACCGACGACTACAGCAGCGTCTGCCACGCCGGGATGACAATAAGACAGGAACCAGCAGCCTTTAGTGTTGGAGAGAGATTGAAGGGCCACAACCACAGGGGCCTAGAAATAGAGCTTTGTCTGAGGCTAAGCTGTTATTAGATCGTCTAAACATGGGGTCCATAACACCCCTGATGCACCTCCTAGACACTGAGGAATGGTTAGTCAGCCAACTGATTGGGTGGTCAGGATTATTTTGATGAGCAGTTAATAAAAACCTCAATAATCAAGCAGGATTATGTGTTCCAGTAACCTTAGCTCAGCAGAAAGGCTCCACTGCATGTTGAATAAAAACTAACTGTGTGAGAAACAAAACTTGGAAGACAGACTTGGCATTAATGAGTTCTTATAAATCGTATTTCCTGTGAAATCTCTATTTTAGCTTTGGACATCTATTCCTACAAAGGAGATGAGGCTCCAAATTCTTTTCCCTCTGGAACATTTTGTATGCAGAGATGCTGAGGGCGTCACATGTTGTCTAGTCGAATGACCTAAGAAATACATTTAACTTTATGAGTAAAACTGTAAAAAGAGTAAAAACTTTGCATCTATTTATGCAGCAAATGTCTGGTATAAACAGTAATGTAAAGACAAGTGTGTATTGGAGGTTAAATTGGTATTAAAGGGGCATAGCCACTCTATATGTATATACGAAAAAATTAAAAAGAAAATATTGATCACAATATAATATACACTAAGGGTCCACCTGCTAGTGTTTTGATAGGACTGTTTTAAGCCTAAATAGAAATCCTGCACTGGGAGCAGTGAGCAGATATAGATGTGTGCCCTCTGGTGGCAGTAAGGATGAACTATCAGAGAGCAAGACGATAACAATTGATGCACCAACTTAATAGAGTGTGACCAACCTGCAAACACCTCGCGTGGTTGACACCAAGTTCTAGTGGATCCTGGGAAGGGTTCTAGCAGATCATCAAGGAAAATCCCTGTTCCTACCAAATGCAAACAAGCAAAAAGCATCAAGGTAAGAAGTATTCCAATTAAATAATAATAAAGTAATAGATCAACAGTTTTTTTTTATTGGAATGAAAGCATATGAAACAAAAAAGAAATATTTTCCATTAAATGGATTGTTGATACGGCCTAAATTTTATCTGATCTTGAATCTAGATTCTAGCAGCTGTGACAGAAAACTGCTGTTTATTTAAATAAATCAATTAGCGTATAAATGTTTATACTTAAGGCTGAAAAGTTAACATATTACCATGACATGCTGTCGCTAGTATCGCTATCAATAAATACATTTTCTCTCTCATGCATTACCTCACATCGACAGCTGAATTCCTCCACGGCTTTAGCTCCACTTGAAGTGATCAGACGTATTCACAATATTCACAGTAACTCCAGTCTCATCTCTAGGGGAATCTTTTTTGTTTGTGCCCTTTCACACATCTTGGATTTTTTTATTATTTTCAAACTTTCCTCTCCTATCTACCAGTTGTGCGCAAGTGCAACGTCGCACCTAAGGTAGTTTTATGGTAAATACACAAAGAAGGGCTTTATTTACAAACAAACTGAGCAAAAACGGCGTTAAACACTGGAAAAAAAAACAACCGATACACGAGATGGACGCAGTCATTTTTAGAAAAAACGATTCATGCAACCACAGCAAGCTACTGTCGTATACAGTTGAAAGGTCATAACGAGACGATGACCCTGTAAGGCATTGAAAAGAGTCGCTGTGCTGCACTGCTAAATAAAGCTCAAGGTCAAAACTACGTCTCAGAAGCATTTCTTTTATTTCGCTCTATAACAACCAAACCATAACATTATATTAGCATCTTTGATAAATAAAAAGACAACGTTCCTTCAGTTGTGTAGAAGTACAGTTGAGGAAAGCTGTTTCATATCATTCCACCACCACTAGAGGGCCCTCTAGTCCTGACCGAACCCACTTTCTACGCAAATAGAATAATTCAGACAGAAATATTAATTTGGAGATTTCTTTTTATTACTAGGTGCATCTAAGGCAGCAGTTTGTGCTCACAGGTCTCTAATGTGGCGCAGTGAATAAGACAAAAAAAAAAAAAGTACAAAAATCTGTTTTTAGCCGTGTGCTACAGACGCCATGAGAATTGATACAAACAAGTTTACAGAAAAACGACATTATAATCATTTACTTCAAGTATGCTACTATCCAAAGTGACTAGTGTAAAAATTGGCAGAGGAAATAAAATATTTTTGCGTGATTATTTACACATTAAAAAGGTCCAACAAATATGCATGGAAACAGATTAAAAATGATTCTTTCTGCTTTGTAGCACAGACAGAAAAAAACAAAACAAAACACAGTGGTACGACTGACAGCAGTCTGAAATATAAAACAGTCAAATACATGAAGCGTTTGAGTGCAGCGATGCAACATTTAAGACTTCATTTGATCAGAACAGCGGCACCTGCAGGGAGCCTCCAACCTGCTGAGGTTTGATATTAAACTCTGGAGCAAAGCTAAAGTGCTCTTACACAAGTTCATCCATCTGCTTCAGAGTTAAGAGCGTACCCATTATTATTATTATTATTTCATCATCAAGAACCATTTGACAAAACCGTCCAATCACAAGGTTCAACCCGCTTTCATCACCATCTGGACCCAGAACTGCTGCAAGTTATAAGCTTGTTTTGGCCAAAAATCAGGAATGACGTCTAAAATGATACACATGTTAGACAGCAGGAAAATACATCTATAAAGAAACATTTAGAAGAGTAGATCGCATAGAGTAATGGGCACTAGGCATGGGCTGGATTCTGGTTTTACCGTTTTAAAAAGATTCACTAAAATGCTACGTTGTACCATTAAACAGACAAAAATCCTTTCCTTTCAAAGCATAACGCTGAGTCGCCCCACCCCCACCTGTTGCTGGTCACCCATTAGCTGTCACAGAAAGACAAATACTGCTACAATTCTTCAAAAATAAAAACTACAAATAGCGCTACTTACCATTTCTATGAAGGTAATGCCTTTTTTTTTTTTAAAAAAGAAGAAGCTACAAACAGGATGTTTTTAAGTGCAGGTTTACTCTCTGAGCAGCTAATTTTCACTGATGATGCTTGTTTCTATTTTTTTTTAAATAAAGAGCAGAACAGCAAAATATTGTTGAAATTTTCTTTAGTCCTTTTTTTTTTAAATTAAAGAACCACATAAAAAGCTAATGATTATAACAGCAGCTACTTGATTTCAAAATTGGCCATCAAATCCTGATACATGGCTGTTTTCCAGGTTAGACCGTGAGAAAAACTTTCCAGCCCATGCCTGCTGATCCCACTGATCTACTATAGGAAGAGTGATCTGGCAGAGGAGGGATCTGTTCCCCCCCCAACATCAAAAAAAAAAAACACAGCTAACACAGCATACGAGCCGGACAACTAAATGCTGTAAACAATTGTTTGGAATACTCACTGAAGCTTTTTAGTTTTTTTTATATGCGAGTAACTAAAGCTTGTGGATAACCACAGTCGGCAGAGTGTTTAACCCTTCATGCAAGACGACAGAGAGGAACAGAGCCAGACAAACGTGTCTTTGGTTCAAACCACTAAGAAAATAAGACAATTATGTTTCTAGCTGATGCATAACCTCGGTGAAACCTCAGCGATGAGTCGTACCGGAGAGCCAACACACAGTGGAGATGGACTTCAACCCGACAACATAAACAAGTGTGAGGAAAAAAAATAACAAACAACTGCTCTCAGTTTCAGTTAAATTACAGCAACAAATGATTATGGTTTCACTAACTGCCAAGAGTGTCCACAGGTGCACTGTGCTGTGATACACCCCCCCCCGTCTGAGTGGATTTAAAGTGAAGACAGAAACAGACTTCTGCTTGGTTTTTACCTTCATGACAAATTAAGCAAAAGGAAGGCAGCTAATGCCGTATGTACAGAAATATACATAATATAGAAAATGAAAACGCTCGGCTGTTATCATTGTGAGCTTAGTTTTAGTCTGCTGGGTACAAAAAAAAAAAAAAAAAAAATTGGTAAAGCTTATCATTTTCTTTTCGAGTTAAGACAAATAAACTTCATCTGTACATATTAAATATGAAAAATAATCGACTGGCAGTAAAACCACTACTGTGAGTTTTAACCTTTTTTCACAATTCAAACCAACAAGATAAGTCCAGTGATCCAAGCTTACAGCTATAACTTCATGCGTTAACCTTGAAACCTCATTTTTTTAACGATAACTGGCTGTAGGACAGAAACTTAAGCTACCAATCGGGTCTACAGATTTGAAATGAATGCAGAGATGCAACGAGGATGGTAATTTCTCATCTTTATCTGCCTTCGCTCCTGATTCGTTGGTTTGATTTTCTAATCAACCATTAATGAACCGAGCTGTTCTCAATGTCTTTAGTAAGATAATGACTCAGTTTTCGACTCATTCTTTATGTTTAATATTTAATCTGAGAAGCTAGGAATGTGAGAATCTATTGAAAGAAAACTAATTTTTACAGACAAGTTGAAAAATATTGTTTTCCAGCTGTGAAACAGCAAAAGACAGCAAGACTTGGGACATAACCAGAGGATGGGTTTGAGCTTTTGACCTGCAAACGCTGGATGAATGTCTGCAGCCTGTGAGTGAGTTAATGCTAACAGGACGCTAAAGACTTTCTACAGTTACCCTCCTTTATCATTTATCTTCATTCTGAAACAGGAAAATCTTCTTTGACAGCAACCTGTCCATCAGACATGCGGCGTTAATGCCTCAGCTTCCTTTATAATAAAAGATTTCTGGCAGAAAAGCCACAGATTCCAACGCTGTTCCTAAATCTCTTCCATTTTAAAATAGAGGGAAGTTATTTTAGTACAACCCATCAGAAACTGGTCATTAAATCATAAATCGGTGCATCTCTACCTTGTGGAGATGTTCATTTTATCATTATTGTAGGATGTATTTTTGTATAATCATTGTCTGGTTCTGCTGAACTTTTTTCCCTTTTGAGAAGCCATCCAGGAAGCAGACAAAGTTCACAGGCAACATAAAAAGCAGCACAAAGACATTCAGTCTGAAAGCAGACTATAGGTCCAATATAACTGGCGACACAAAGACAAGAACCGTTTTTATTCCTGATGAGTCCTTTACCTAATCTGCAAGGTTTCATAAGATCAAAATGAACTATGATTTGCAAATTTGTCAGATGTAAAAGAACGATTATAGAAGACATTTAGACCAGAGCAGAGCAACATTAGCAGGAACAAGTGTAGAAATATCCAGGCTTTCATTTAAGGAAGGTCTTCCTTAAGTCTGTTTAGTTTTATATATTAACAAGTGTTGCCATAAGAATAAACTCTGCCTCGGCTGAAAAGGTTCAATATTACAGTCAGATTTTAAAAAGAGCTACAATGCCGATGGAAATCTTTTTTTTTTTTTAAAGAAGTACAATTAAGACAAGTACCAAAAATTGCAATCAAGCTTTTACAATCTTCAAAGCTGTACAATTCACTTTATACAAAGTTTCTTTCCCCATAAAATGATCCTTACATTTTTCAGAACAGAGTTTTTTTTGTCTTTTTTTTTTCAGTGTGCAAACAAAACTTCAAGCAGAGTTGGATGACTTCTGATGAATGACTTCATGATGCTTATCCTTCACTGAGCTTATCGCTTTTCACTGATTTTACTCCTAGTTGAAGACAAAAAAAAAAAAAAAAAACATGCTCCTTCATAGTTCTCCTTTCAGTCAGATCCTCTTGATTGTGTCTTTGGATGAATAAAAATAATTAAAATAATAATAACTCAGCGCTGGATTCCTTTGATGTCATGTTGGCATCCCATACTTTTACGCTTATATCACTAAAAATTAAATAAACTTTACAGGCAGTTTGGATAAAAACGTGAAATAGTAAAGTTAAAAAAAGGTTGCTGAATAAAAAGTCGATCAATTTTCTGCAATAAAAGCTGTGTGTAATGAAAATAGGTCGTGCATCTGGCTGGGGGGGGGGCTTCTTTAAAAAAAGATGACATCCTCTTTGTTTAGGTCTTCTGCAGCGATGCTGTAGGGCTGTGCTGCGTTGTGGCCGGATCCATGAAGGTGCAGTGGGACCGCCGCGCTTGGGCTGAGGCTGCGTGGCTGCAGGTGGGGGGGCGACAAGATGGGGTCTGCACTCTGAGAGTGGAGAAGGTGCACAGAGGGGGGAGGATAGGCCTGCACGCCCGACACAGGGGGCTTCTGCACATTAGGTGGGTAGGAGGAGCTGATGGAGGAGGTGGGCGTGGTGTCTGACCCAGCCTGGTCTGGAGGACTGAGCTGATCTGAATAAGAAAATAATACAAATAAAAACATTAAAAGACAATTAATCCAGAAATGATGAAGCATTATTTCAACATATTTCAGGTAATCTACCTAAACCGAAAATAATCGCATGCGATTTTCCCAATGGTTTTTATTGTGAGTCATTGTGAGAGAACAGGATTATAAGGTCTGTGTAAGCAGAAGAGGCTGCCATTTGTCAAAGGAAGGGATGAGAAGCTGATGGGTGTTTACACAGGGCGAGGCCGGCGTAACTGTGAGCTTTACAGAGGAATGCCACAGGGCGGCTCCGGTTTGTCCAGGTGAGGAACGTATCAGTCTGTAACCGTGAGAACTTAAAACATGCTGCAGGAAAACGATTGGATTATTTGTCCACAATGGAGTAAAAAGCTGCAGCAATATGTTTATTATTAAATATACCTCACATTTTATTTAATAAAATCGATCAACGCTAATTGTTTGTGTCCTTTCGGCTGCTCTTATTTTCAGGGGGTCACCACAGAGAATCATTACAACTTTTTGTTTCCACACTGGATGCCCTTCCTGACTCAGGCTCCCTGCATTACAGTCAGAGACTTAAACCAGTAAATCACACAGTGTAGTGATACATTTTCTTTTTAATAAATGAGGCCTGACATGATTGTGTTTGTCCTAACAGGAATAAAGGAAGGATACCTGAGTGGGGATGCAGGGAGTGGGACTGAAGCGGCTGCTGATGGGGGCTGATGGAGCGTTTGGCTTTCAGCACATTGTCCTCTCTTGCAGACAGTTTCAGGGGGAGCATCTGCTTCATGTCCACCGAGGCTAGAAGAGGAGGGGGGTTCAAAAGCAGTGGGAGGGAAACAGAAAAAAAAAATACTGGTTTGATTGGGGTATTGGATTTCAAGGCTAATGTGGAGCAGTGAAGTTTTTCACTGGGTAATTGTGATCATTTGAAGGGGGGAAACTAATTAAGGCGACTAATGAGCTCTAATAGGGACGAGGAAGTCATTTTTGTCACGAAGAAACCAACAAAAGAAGCTCTGTTCATGCATTTCTAAACTGCTTGTTTCCCCCTTATTGCTGGAAGCAAACAGCGTCTTAAAGGAAGCAAAGATGGAGAAATGTACAAGTTTCTAAATGTGACTTAGAACAAGTACAAACATGAATCCCATAACATTCCTTTCAACATAGTTTGGGCTCATTTCAACAGAACAACTCAAAACTTGTTTGCCTCGCAGATAAAGATCCACGTTTCCCACAGGCGGACAGCTTTGATGGTCTCACTGTTGTCACAAGTGAGCAGTAAAAAAAAAAATGCTGTTAGGAGGATGTTTTCATTTCTGCTCTGATTTCACTGAATGAAATAAACACGTGGACTCCGTTGGCTTTTGAAAACGTGAGACTAACTGGAGTTCATTTAGAGCTATCAGAGGGGCAGACCACAAAAAGATTTGTAGAAATCTTTGTAACCTTAAAACATTTTACCTTCCAAGGTCTGTTGCATAAAAATCTATAAGCAATACACTGATGTTTGTGTTGATGGAGAAGTGCGCCTTTCTGATCCTTACTGGAGCTGTCTGTGCGATGAGACGCTTTCCCACTTTTGCTTCCTTTCCCTTTGCCGCTGTTGATCGCTGCCAGTTTGGTGGGGATCTGCTGTTGCACCCCGACCGCTTTGTGCTGCTGGTTGGTGGTGCTGAAGAGGTGGAGTGGCACCTCTGTTTTCAGGGGTAGAGGAAGCGTAGAGGAGCCCGTCTCCCGTCGGATTGCGACCTCTGGCCGCTCGGGGTAGTCGGCCTGCGCCACTGAGAGGCTGGCCCGCACTATGGGCTTCTGGGAGTGCGGCAACTCGGGGATACAGGTGGAGCCGGCGAGACCGGAGGATGAGATGAGCTCCCCGTTCAGACTACCGGACATAGGAGCCACCTAGGAGCGACACAGGAGACAATTTCTAAGATTCATCTTGTTTCTGGCATCATGAATGGGATTAAAATCTGAATGCAGTTATATTGAGGTTAGAATCAGCTGCTTCTTCAGTCAGCAGTTTGAAGCTGAACCATTACAGAGATCTGTTTACTTATGAGTATTTATAAGCCCAGGAGGAAATGAGAAACACACCGAACGCTTCCATTCTGCAGAGCAGGCACTTTAACAAACGCTCTAAAGTAAAAGATGCACAAAGAGCATAAATGTGGGCTCCCACTGCAACACACGAGCAGATTAAATGAGAAACATAAAACCTCTAATGGTCCCTGTGCACATAAAGGCGTGTAACAACAACAAAAAAAAACAAGTCTGTGTAACAAAAACAGCTCTCCTGAACTCCAAGGATGAAAGACAGAGGCTGCATTGTTTATAAAAATCACAAGAGTGAATTAAAGACGCTGTGAAGATCAAGTCAAACAGGAGAATTTCTACATCATAGAGCCTCCATCAGTGTTTGTGTTACTAATCCAGCGCATTATGTTACAAGAACTGTAAAAAGCCTCGAATAGGTGCCATTACAGAGAATTACAGAGCATTCAAGCAACCTATTCCTCCCCAAACATTGTGGTTTCTCAGAGCTGCCGCAGGGTATTTATCTTACTTTAAGCAAAGACATCAAAACATAGTAAATTCACATATTTTATGACACTACTTTGCAGATGTGCAACTAGTTCACCCTTATTATCATGACTAAAAAAAAAAGAACTGCAGGACATCTTGCTCTCAAACACCTTAAAGAAAAAATATGATTTCATTTAAAATAGTAATTAAAACTAAGCATAGACTTATTCTTTAACATCTTAACAAAAAGAAAGGCTTTACTATGTTTTAATGTCTTTGTCTCATTTTCTCCAGTATGAATCCTGATTTGTTCTTTTTCTCAGTATATAATATATATATAAATATATTCATTGTGCAGTAAATTGTAGAATAACTAGAGGCTTTTATGTCATCAGGTTGACAACTTTCTCTTCAGTTGCGTTTCAGTTTGCAGCTCACAATAGTTTGATTAATTTCCTTGTCAGAAGCTAAGAAATATGTAAAAGAGAAAAGAAAAATGAGAAAGACAAAAAGCAAATACTGAAAAGCTGGGAGAGCAGATGAAGAGTGATGGTGTTTTAGTTGGAACAACAAAATGTGGGCATCAGTGTGTAACTGAACGGCCACCCAAGGAGAGCTTTGAAGGGAAAGTATGCAGCTTAAATATTAGTTCATAAGGTGGAGATTCATGAGGTAATTAGTCCAGCGGGGGTCAGGAGAAACGTGGTCCGAGTTCAGGTGACTGGAGATGTTACAGACCAGTCCTCTCCAGAGGGATTAAAGCTCCCTGCAGCAGTCCTGTTTCTGTGTGATCCATGAGGATGGGATGGGCACTGAAACCCAGCGGACCCTCATAATTCATCCTCTTAAAGTTATTATTGAGGTCAAATATTCAGGAAGACTCCATCTCTGATCTCCTCCTCCTCAATGTAAACAAAATAAATACTGTAAGGCTACTTAATGTCTTTATTAAAAAAAAAAGACATTTAAATGTGGTCTGGTTCTATATAGAGGAATGAAATTAATTTCTGAGGATGTGAAATGAAATTAACGAAATAGTGCAGAAACATTGAGCTTAAGTTAAATTTAGAGGAGGAGTCGTTCTTCAACACGCCATCCATCTGGAACATGACTGATGATCTAAACCATTTGACTGAGTTTCCTCCAGCTGTACAGGGAAACGATCCCACACCCTCTCTCCTGACCCTGTCTTCCTTCTCCCCCCCTCCATCATTTTCTCTTCTTTCAGCACTCGCTCATCATGACACACAGATGTTCAATTGTTCCCCCAAACAAGATAAACGTCTTAAACCACATAAATGGATATCAGGTGACCAAAACTTTAAAGAGGCCGCATGGTACAAGGAGCTCTGACTGACAGCTCGTAAACAGTTAGCAGAAAACGTCTTCCAGAAGTTTTTGATAATGACCGGTTAGCACTGGCTAATTATACAGCATCTAAACACAGAGGTTGCATAGATTGTTGTAAATCAAGCACATCTTTACTTTCAATGCACAATATGTTGCATTGTGGAAAATGGACACCACCTGGAGGGAAATACTGATTGGGTAAATGATGGATAATTATTCGGTTTCTACTCTATGGAGCGATTTCACAGCTCAGGGGCAAACTCCAAACCACGTAGATAACGCAGGTTATGCAACACCTGTTGTTACTGGTTATTTAGGTTTATCTTTCTGCTCAAAGGAATTATAATTAGCCGACTGACTTGTGATGGGAGTAAAAAATAAACCCAACGAGCCCCAGGCCTAAATTCTACCTGGGAATAATGGAAAGATGAGGTTTCTGTGCACAGCTGTAGGTGTGGTCTGAGTGAAAGCAACAAGATTAATGAAAGTAACGGATCTACTTCCAGAGTTTCAAAATGTGAGGATTAACTGCGACCCTAGAAAAACACATTGATAGGGTACTGCTGGAGGATCTAACCTAAACTAATTTCTACTTTTTAAACAAAAAAAAAAAATAAATCTAAAGAAATAAACAAAGCAAACTGAACACAAAACATCTGAGGCTTACATCCAAACTATACTTTAAATTTAACTGGCTTATAAGACAGCAATAAGAAACACTAACTGCACTTTGTTAAAGTAGAGTAGAGGAAGGCGCTCCGGCCAGGTGAGAACACGGAGGAGGCAGCATCATGCTGTGGGGATGCCTTCCTTCAGCAGACACACACAGGCTGATCACAATTGATTTAAATATGGACAGAAAAACTGCAAACAAGTGTTGGCAGATACAAAACAGAAGGGGCGGAGCTAAACCGTCCAGGTATATGGAGCTACAGCCAGAGGTACATTGGAGTGGTTCAGATGGAGGTCCAGCCCTCCACCCTAAGGATAGACTGTGGAAGAATTTGAGGAGGAGACAATAAAATAAGTTGCTGTTCACAGATTATATGCACCCAGTCTGACTGGGCTTGACTAATTTTCCCAAAGAAATCCAAGTAAATAATAATAAAGCTCTAGATGTGAAACGCTGGTATGACCACCTTAAAAGACTTGCAGCTGTCGTAGCAGCAACAGAAGGGTTTTATAAAGTCTAACTTAGTTAGCAGAGTTTAATATACAAAAATAATCAAACAGCATTTTTTTCTACTATATGATTATGCATCATTTTTCTAACATTATGACTGAATACTTAATGTTTTACTTTTTTACTTGGGTTTTTGCCCTTGCTGCCCCCTTTCTGCCTCGTCACTAAAGGCTCCGCCTTCTGATGGTTCCTACTCTACCAGCCTGGTTAAAATAAAACTTAAATAAATCAAATAGAGTTTTGGTTTATTATCTAAGATCATAAACACGTTGAGGCTTGTGGCTGGACTGCAGCAATAAGTGAAAAAAAAAATGTTATGAATGCTTGCATAGCTCTGTATATATTATGAATAATTTAGCCCCAAACTCTTAGGTGAAGGACTGAGTTCTACTGTAAACAGCACAGAACAAACAGATGGGAAATGGATCCAGACAGCTTGAGGGCAACAACTGCCATAAAGCGTTGTTCTTTCTCCTTGTTCATCAAAGGGGGGCGAAACAGGAAAATGAGTCAGAGGCATCTGTGTTTGTTTACCAGGTGAGGGTGGCGATAAGAACAGAGCCAGACCACTGAAGCCACCTTCCTTTAGGACACAGAGGTGAGTCAGCATCTCTTCAGTGAGTTGAACAGTTTTCATGGTTTTCTGCTCCCATAACTTCTGTAGTTTTGGCTTTCATGTTAATGTAACCAACTGGACCTAAAGAACAGCTGGAGGCAGCTTGAACTGGCTGTTTAGTCGGGATACAAGGCTAAAAACACTCAGCCTGGTTTCTGCCTGTAAAGGATTTTAATTTAAATTCATTATTCTCTTTGGAAGTTTAACATTTAATAACTTTAAATAATGTATAATTCAATGACTATATTCAAATGATTCCAACCTAGATAACACATTCTCAGGCAAGCAACAACTAGCATAGTTATTTTTCCAAACATAGTTGTTGAGAAATGCACCTATATGGAAAAAAAAAAAAAGAATCTCCCTCTTTTTTTTTCTCAGGGTCTAATTATAGCTCTCAAAGTTTGCTGATGAGCCTTAACTTTGGGTGGGGGTTATTAAATGTCAAATGATATCAGCTTGGCAAAGAGCCTGGAAGAGATCCTGTGGTTTTAGTTAATGAAAAGCTGGTTTGATGTTGTTTGATGCAGAAGTGCACTTCCAAATCTCCCAAACCCACAGCCAGGAAAAGTCCCTGAACACAGCAAAAGAAACATGTTACTACTAAATCAATATGATGCTGCAGTTTATTATTATTTTAAAATCCATTTTTGTCATTTAAATCCATTGTTTGTTTGTTTTTTTTTTAAATCACAGCTCCAGCCTCTACAGGCAGTTTCAACTCAAGTTATCTGAAAAATATAAAAATATCTGAGAAAAAAACAGACGAAGCAACACTGGCTGTTAGATTGGCAGCAATATATATACACATCTGTCTAAACCGAGAGAATATTAATACAGAAAACCCCCCATAAATACTGAAAAGGTGGTAGGAGACCCCGAGGGGAGGGCTAACTAACACATTTACAGTGGGCCTGGTTCACCTGCGGTGTGAAGGTCAGAGCGCGCGATAAAAGCCAGAGATAAACAAGGACGTCAGACCAAACAGCCCCTGCTATGTATTTAACAACACTTACAGCTGCTTCACTTTTCGTTTTCGGGCATCCATTAGCGGTTGCTAATATACAAGCAGAAATGTGTCAACATGCTTGTAAATGTTTTCATATAGAACGGTTTTTAGAAAACCTTAGCCGTCTTTAGTTAAATACTTTAGATTTCTGGATGATTGTTTCGTTTCCTGTTGGTCAGATATGATTTCTGTATTTTTATTCTGGGCCTACTGCAGCGTCCTGCTAAAGTAGAATCAAATCGAATTTTGCCAGCAAACAGTGCGCTCTCATTGTTTATAGCGGCTTATTATAGCTGCGTGTTTCCTGCTGAGTTCACAGCAAAGCAGAGCGGATCCGGACGTAATGTAAATTGATGGTGACAGATTTAGTGAGATCCAGAAATGCCTTTTGGTAAATTTATTACAACAAGAAACAGCCATGAAAGCAGAATTGAATAACTTATAAAATGATGAGACCCTTCCAGTAAAACAGAGATCAATTGAATTACAAACAGGAGGATGGATACGTGTGATCATCACCATCATCAGGTGTGCACCTCATCTTTATCACATCTTTAGTGTCCGTCTCGTGTAAAGTTTCAATAAAGGTTTATTTTGGGGTGAGTTACAATTTAAGAACTATTCAGCTTAGTCTTTTTAAACAGAGCAGCTGGATGATAAGATTACCAGGAGAAAAGCCATTAAAACTGTATATTAGCATCACTGGTAAACAGACTTTAATGCTATGATGAAATGTGGCAGCATTTCTTGTACCTTTCTGCTTGAATCAGTCTGATCAGAAACTACTGAAGAAAACAAGACAACAGTTAAAATAGTTGGTGGAGGTATTTCAGCATTTTGTAGAAAGGCTAAGCTAAAGTGAAAAACAAGATAAACAAACCATTAGCAATGAAAGGAAACATTCAGTGGCTGGTTGTGACACAAATGTTAGCAACTAATTTGGTTATTTTAATTCATTGCTACACCAGGCTGCTGCACTGCAGGGAAAACTCACATCAATGACTATTGGGATCCAAAAAGGTCCCATCAAAAAAAAAGTACTTTTCTGGGCTTTACTTCTACTTATAAAGCTCAACTTAGAACAAACTACCTTTTTTTACATTTATGTTAGAACAGAAAAGAAAGCTTTTAAACAAAAAAAAACCCCATAAAACTATAAAATAGGATCAATAAAGTAAAATACTTTGGTTGAGTAAAGTTTATCCAGTGCTAATTCATTTTACAACCAATCATTTAGTTTCAATAATGCACAAAATGTAACAACAGCTCAATCTAGGCCCCTGTTTGCTCTGCTGCCAACTAGTGGCCAAAGAAAGAATTACATAAATACAAATTTATGTTTTAAAGGAGCAGATCACACAGAACAAACAGCATTACGCCCTGATGCAATCCATGTCAAAATGTTGCAATAAATTTAAGAATTTCTTTAAAAAACAAAAAACTTTGATGGGTTTTTAGAAAAATAAATGGCTATTCTCAGTTTCTATTTTCCTAAACCACATCATGCCTACCACATGCCTTTAATGTGCTGAAACATGCCTGCTGGTATAACTTATGGATGACTGGTTACTGCAAACCAACGGCAGTGACTCACTGTGCTGATGCGTTGTGTCCCTTTGTTTAAAAGTTATTTTCAGTAAACACATCAAATGTGACTCTTGATGACAGAAATATATGTGAGTGAAGATGTGACGCGATCACTGATGTCATTCTCCTCTCGGAAGACTGGATTGACATTTTATTTTTTATGCTCGACAGAAAAACTGAACTGCAACAATTAACTGTGTGATTGCCAGTGTTTTTATAAGGCAGCTTTCCTACGACTTCTTGGCAGACCTGTTTGCATCAGGCATGAAATTACAGCCGCTGGATCATCCTGAAAACTCCTCTCCCATGAAACAGGCAAACAATGACCCACATTGTACTAGAAAGACAGACAGATGCTTGGAAGAAAGCATGAAGTGAAAAAGAAGTAAAAAAACACTTCTCTGCCTTTCTAAGCTCTAAGTAACAGTTTGTTCAAGTTAAAATGATGCTTTTCTGTTGATGCTGGATTATTCATGTTCCAGCAGACACCATATGGGAGCAAATATGAAGCTGCATAATCTTCATTGATAATATAAACGGATCGACTCCTAAAATGGTTTTAGAAATTGAACAGAACAGTGACTGATTTATATAAGTGGCCTGTAGCAGGGCAGAGATGCAGCTAAGCTACTAGTGGTTCTGGTTCAGGAGCAGAGAGCTGAGCACAATTCTGCACCCTGTGCAACAGCACAGAGAGAGTTACGACTTGCACAGCAAAGTTTGAAGCTCTCAAGGCAGAAGAACCTGATTGCAGGTAAAAAGTGGGAGCCACAACATGTTCTAAGGAAAACTTTTAACAAGTTATCTAGAACAGAGAAGCGAGCTGCTCTAAGCCTGAAGAACAGAAGAACAGAGATGAGCGTTTAAAAAAAACTCATCCATAAAAGTGCTACCAGCTGTTTCAGTGCTCGTTAAATTGTACATTTTGAAGCTACTGGGATCCAATTATTTAAATCCTTCCTGGCATGACACCAAATGTTGATCATGACCCTCCTCCCTTCTACAAGTACAAGCTTCTCACCTCGATTGTTTTCCTTTTCATCTTTTTCATCTTTTCCAGTTGCTCCTTTTCCTTCTCCACAGCTCTGGTGGACTCCCGCAGTCTCTCCAAGTCCTTCTGATAAGTCTCTCTCTGCCGGTCCAGTTCCTCCTTCTCCTTAGCCAGTTGCTCCTGTATCAAAGCAAAGATATCATTCAACACTAGTTTATATGCCTCACAGATGTGAAACTATGGTTATTAGGAACCTATAACTTGCATTCAACCACATAAATCTGCTTAGAATCTTTGCAACCAATACCTCAAGTTTCCTGCACTCCTCCTCTCTTTGTCGTAGCCGGGCCTCGGTCGCCTCCACTTGCTGGCGGTGCCTCTCCCTTTCCTTCTCCCAGCGCTGCTGCTCCTGCCTGTGCTGAGACTGAAGCTTGTTCAGGTAGGCCAGCTCCTCTCTCTGTAGGGCTAACGTTCGTTGTTTCTCCTGTTCTAGGAGCACGTTTCCTCTGTGGCGTCCAGGTAAGGACACCCGCTCCGTCAGCGAGGCCCTCTGCAGCTCTATCTGGCTGTCCTGCTGGGATACGATGGCCTAAGCAGCAAGAAAAGCAAGCAAGACACAAGCAACAAAACAGGTCAGTACTTTTTAACAATAATTAGTCCCAAGCCCTGCCTCTGCCGCTAACAACATATGATAATTTGTAACAATAACATGCATATACTGAACACATTTAGGATAATGATCCAAATTTATCACTATCAAACTAACCAACAGAGCAGTAGAGCGCTACTACCAGCACAACCACAAGGTGGTGCTAAAGCATCAGGCTGTTACGATGCTTGTAAAGGTGAGTTTTCCATGTCAACAAAAACTTTTATGCCATCAGTTATTTGTTATGTTTCATCCTCAGGATATCACAAATAACTATTTTCCTGGGGATCAATATCGAGTTTGAAACTTCAGTATTATGACAATCCTAAAACAATATTGATTTAATACAGACAAATATAAGTCTGAGACAGAGAGGGGAAAAAAAGCTCATGAGTCTTTTAGAGTACGTAAATATTTAGTTTAGACTGAAAGACTTTTTTCTTTTTTTATTTAGACTTGCAGCCATTGTGGACTGAATCCAAGTATGTAGGAGACAATGTTACCTGCAGGCTATAAAGCCTCTGGGAGAGCATCAACACTCTGTCAAAGAACTAGAACAGATAATAAAGAAAGAGAAGGTTATCAAATAAAACTACTTTCCAAAAATGTTCTCACGATTCATTGAATTTTAAAAAAAAGATTTCTCAAGCATTTTTACCACATAAAGGCATAATAAAAACAGGAAATCAGGTCCATCAGCTGTGAATAATGAGAAAAGATCACCTCAGCTTCAGGGAAGGAGTTGGACCAGATGCGGTTCCATCGTGGAGGAGAGGAGCAACTCTGATCAACCTGAGAACGAAAGAAAGAAAAGAGACCAAAAGAGATTATCGTTTGGTGATATTTTCATTTGTTTATTTTTTGCTCAAAAGAGAACCACTAAAAAAAACTTGAATTTTTCCTAAAGACGTGTAGAAAACTATAATCTCTACATGTCTGTGTGACCTTTGACACGTCTTCCTGACTCTCTCTCAGTCCCATTTACTGTCCGCTACTTACAAAATTAATACAAATAAAAGGGCACCAGTGCATAAAAGAAATCTTAAAAAAAAAAACTAATAATCAATGTAGGAATATTGATGTTTAGGACAAATGATGATTAAAAAAAGGCAGCAATGTGTTCTGGAGTAAAGTGGAGTTCAGATCAAATATTTGTCCGGTTTATTTCCGTCTCTGTTGGCTTGGCTTTTGTTCCACAAACAGTGCTCCCTGTCACCAACACAGAGCTATATTAAGACGGGCTGATTGTTCTCAAGGACCAGGATTGTTGGGAATTCACTGAATGTTCTCAGGATAATATTTATCAAGACTTTATGTATAAACATATAGAAACTTGTGCTATTGATAGTCCACAAAACATAAAAAAAAGAATTCAGATTACTCTGCTTGCATTTTTACAATCTATAGATATATAACAGAGGGACACATCCCAAAATATCCTGTGTATGTGGGGGTGTGAAGCCCCTACCGTCTGCTCCAGGGTGTGGCTTCCACAGAGGTCTTTGAGCTGAGGGTCTGAGCTGGCTCTTTGGCTCCTGTCTCGGTTTCTAGACTCGCCAGAGAAGCTCTTCTTTACGCTGCCATCTGGTAAACACACAAATACACGTAGGAGCACAGAAATGGAAACAAAGGATCTCACAGGAATACATTATCACCAGCTATACACACATACTGCACCGCCGCATGTTTAATTACATGTAATACTGAGTCATAAAGACTAGAGAGAAAAGTTTATCAAAGCGAAACAAACACAGGCAGTTGATTAGACGGTAGAGTTAGTGATGAGCAGACTGAACTCACTCTTACTGAGGATGGCCGGGCTGCTGTCATAGCCTCCAAAGGTTCCCGCTCTCCGGGGCAGAACCCCAGAACCGCTTCCCTCCTCTGCCCGAGTGGACTGAGCCTCCTCCCTCACACCAGACTGCAACAGGTTCTGCAGGTTTTCGACTAAAGTTTCAAGGAAAGTAAGAACGGCGAACATTAAAACAGACAAAGCATCAAAGGGGAACGCAGGGGTGCACGGCTTTTACAGCGTGCAAGAAAAGGTGCCTTTGAAGCACCTGCCTACCTTCGGTGATGGCTCCTTTGAGCAGATTCTCTCCCTGCTGGAGGTCTGAGGGGTCCCCTCGGAGCAGCAGTCTTGAACGGGACGCTGTGTCCTCCAGACCTGCCATAGACTCCGCCATCTCTGTGAACAGCTGCAGCTTCTCTGTGAGAGCCTGAGTGATCACTGCATCTCGCTGGCTCAGACGCTCTGCAGGCCCAAACAAGACATAATCTGGGATTCACTCAAAAAATATCAAAAATAAAGACATACTGGTATTTTATTGGGGTTATTTCAGTCCATCAGCTTATAGATATGAAACATTTAAGCTCCTAAAATGTTTGTTTGGTCTCATATCAGATGTTTTTGTCCTATAACTGCATGATATTTGTAAAGAAAAAATGTTTTTTCCCAAAAAGTGAGTTAACAAAAAATGTTAGATTTCCCCAAGTTTGTTCAGAATAAGTCCTGACATAATTTCTTTAATTTTCTGACACCATCAACAAACTAAAGGCTTAATGTGACACATCAGCACCTCCTGGTGGACATGAATCATAAATCCTGCAGTCAGACGTTACCTTGAAATTCTCGAAGTCGAGAAGCACGAGCCTCCTCTTCCTCACTGACGAGCCTCTCCTCAGAGTGAGGACAGCTAAAAGAAAACACAGCAACACGCCGTTTAAAACTCTTAACATTATAACACCATTCAATAGACTTTTCACAACCAGCTTTAAGAGGTTTTCAGGAAATAAATGTGCTTGTAAAAAGTATTTCAACATGGATCGCTTGTGTAAGTCCTGTTTACCTTTCGACAGCTTGTCTTATGTGCGTCATCCAAGTGTTTCGCTCCTCTTTAGAGGTGGTGTGGATCTCGTACATCTCTGGCTCGTTTGAGGAAGCACAGATGAGAAACATGGCCTTCTCTTCATGAGCCACCTCTCTGACTATCAGCTTTTGGAGAGAAATCACTGATGGCTTGTTGTCCTGAAAGGATCAAAGACAGAGAAGCAAAGAACAAACTTTAATTCTCTTCTTCTCTAGAAATGAAAAACCAAGAAAAAAAAAAAAAGTTCTGGCTCAAACGTGACACTTTGAGGCACGACTGAGGTCCAATGGCACGACTTTTATAAACTAGTCTATTATGCTTCTTCAGTGACCAGACATTAAAAAAATCAACAACAAAAAAAAAAAAACTTAACTTATGCAAGTATTGGTTTAAAATCAACTTAGGCTTTTTAATTTGATCCAACTTATATTGAGATGCTAATAAAACAAAAAACACCATTAAAGGCCCATAATAGATGGATGGATTTTTGCTAATGGTGGATTTATGCAAAACTTTCTCCATAAATTGTCTGAATAACAAATATTACTTACAACTGTAGAAAATAAATATCTCTGATCCTTCTCTTGAAGTAGGAGCAAAACATCAGACAGCAGAACAGCCAGAATATCTGGAAGTTTAGAAAGCCAGAGGGAATTAATTCATGACAAACCAGTGATACACCAGTCGTTTCTTTAGAAGAATCTGATTGTGGCAAATCTTACCTTTGAGCCTTCCAGAGGCAGCCTTCCAGCTGACTGTGCCCTCATGGAGGAGCCGCCTCCTGCCCTGAGCGAGGTCCTCCCTGCGAAACACTCGGCCATCTTTGATCTTTCCCTGTGCCTTTGGCTCCATCTTGTTGTGTATTTCTCTGAGCCGGGAATCCTTCTCATGGAGATTAACCAGCGTGTCCACCTCTTTGATGGTGTCTTTAATCAGACCCAGCGCCCGGGTCAGATCTTCATGCTCCTCTGTACCCTCTACAGACAGAAAAAAACATTGTTTACTGAATCCAATCAACCACTACTCTTCTTTAATTTCTGCTTTCTATGATAGTAAAGTGAATTTCTGCTGCAGCCGGACCTTCCGTGTTGTGGAGGATGCGCTCCACCAGTACTGGATATTTGGTAATCCGCTGCGTTACCAGCAGAATACATTCGGTCACTCCTAACCTCCGAACAATGGATAGGTTGCTGATTTTCTGGAAAACAAAAAAAAAAGAAACATCAAACTTTTACCAGCCAACACAGGAGCAACTAAAAGGGAACCGAATAAATACGTAATAAATCAAATGGTAGCACATCCTACCCTTATGAGGTTCTGAAACCTCCTATTGCTTTGCAGCAGCTCTTTGTAGAAGCTGACGGCTTCGGTGTGGTGGCTGCAGAAATGTCCATAACAGTCCTTCATCCTCTCTCCTATTTCACCTGAGAACTGGAGAACAAACATGCTCTTGGTAACAGCAGCCTAATAACATGCTTAAACCACACTCTTTGCACATCTTACTTCTAAGATTAACCAGAAGATATTTGAGGCATTTTCAGAAAGCGGGTATTGCTGCTCTGGTTCATACCTGAGTGATCAGGATGTCTGCCACTCTGTTGATGGTGTAGTTCCTGTCGCTGGGTGAGACAAGGTTTTCCCTCCGCCGCTCTCTGAGACACGACAGGAAATGCGTATGAAGGTCCAGGAGGTTTTCCAAGCGGGGGAACAGACAGTCCAGTCTGCCGGAGTCCATCTGAAGGTTTTCCTTCATCTCTCGGACGTAAACGCGCAGCATTATCTTCAGCGTCCTCACATGGTGCATCTCGGTCTGCATTAGCTCTACACAAGAACAATACATCAGGGCTTTGAAACCTTTTAAAATGTGTTGTGATGTGTGACAATCCAATAGTAAGACTTTATTTAAGGGAATTGGATTAAAAAGAGTCTGAATGAGCCATACTCTGAGATTTTGATATTTTAAGCTTTAAAAAAACCCTGCATGTTTCTCCTTCCCTTTCACTATTAAACCAAACTTTCTGACATGATATCACATGATTTTTGTACAGATATAATAACTAATGTCCTCTTATATTGAATTATGCCTTTAGTGTTTAAAAACACTCACAAAGAATGACACAAAGCCCAAACGGGTCACGCAAACAGCAACATCTTATCTCTAAATTAAATTCCAACAGCTGAGCAGGATTGTGTGACGCAGGTCACCTTCAAAGCTTGTGATTATAAAATAACAATAAGTAAAAACTGTAAATCTGCTGCAATAAGGCATCAATAATTATTTTGCACTAATTCATTACATAATACACGCAATAGCACCAATTTATTAAAAAATGAGCTATTTTAGGATTTTATTAAAAAAAAAGAGAGAACCCTCTTAGGTTAATAAATTCAAATGTAATCCAATTACGTCTCTTAAGAAAACCAGAAGCAGATTTTAACAAGAAAAGTTTTAATAACTCAATATGCAGCTTTTTAAAAAAAACAGAACCTCTTTCTCTGTTAGTGTTGAGCAGCAGTGATGTTTTATGAGCGTCTAAACAAGAGTGGAAGTAAGAAGCAAACTAACCATATATAACATCCTGCCGTTTCACCACGTCCTTGGTATGTTTCTTCAGATACTGCTGATCGACTGCGGTACTCCAGGAGTCTGCCTCCAAGTCCTGAGCATCGGACTCCAGGTCAGCCCGCACCGCTGCATAGTGAGAATCTGAAGAGAGAGGAATGAGACCTGAAGAAAACTATAGCAAACTAGGCTTTGCTAAAAAATAGAACTTTTAGGAATAACGCCTAAATATTAATTAAAAAAATCTTTTAAAGCTTTGTTTTCTTTTTTAGTATTTCTAATACTGAAACCCACGGTGGTAAATGTACAGGATTGTATTTAACAGGGGTTAAAAAAAACAAAGGGTGATGTGTACCAAACGTTTGCAACAGCGCTTCAATGTTAAAAGCAAATCCAATAAAACTCTGAAGACTGGAACAAACATGAAGCTCTCGTCTCCAGTCAGTCTGATCTCTCCTACACACTTAATAAGCCTGAAGTCATGACTCAGCAAAACATCCTCCGCACTCTTTCGTTTTTAGTCTTATAAAAAAAAAAAAAAAAAAAAAACTCCCTGAAGACAAACACTTTCAAAGCCTTTCAGAGTCATGTTAGCAGAAGCAGCAACATCTGCTGAGTTTGCTAGGAGTCGAAAACGTTTAGAGCAGGCGAAGTTTGAACCTCAGCTCCACTGTCAGATGGTCGGCTCACCTTCTACAATGATGGACTCTGTGATGGAAGGAGCGAGAGAAATGGCGTCGTCATTGATGCGTTTAGAGCGGAGAGCATCTGCTTCATCCATGTCCCCGGGAAGGGATCTGAGTGAAGACGATCACAGGTTCAAAATCACAATAAAAACAAAACAGCCCAAACGTTCTAAACGTTCATATGAATCTCCAAGATCATTTAAGAGCAAATATGATTAAGTAAGTAAGGAATAAATCATCTTTATAATCCAAAAGGAAAACCCTAAAGTTTGATTTTAAAAAGGTTTTACCGTCTCCATCTAAAGCTCAGTGATCTACACAGAAAATCTAACTATGATGGTGAGCGATTATTAAAAACAGGCCGTTACTTCTCTGCATTCTCATGTACCTCTTTGATTCTGACTGCTTAGCACAGCCATAATAACTCCACAATCACAAAAAACATACTCTTACAGATTATAAACATTTGAATTCTTCTTCTTCCAGACACCAGTTACATAAAGAGAAAATAAAAATTCTGACAATTCACCTACATTCTGGAGATTTTTTCCATGACTGATTCTAATTTATTTTGTAGACGACAAATCAAAATTCTTATCATGACCAGAAACTTACCACAACAAGGATAAATGGTACCATAAATGACCAACCTACTCTTCTTCTTGATCCCTGACTGGCTTCTTATTTTTACTTGGAGTATAATCAAAATATCTTAACCCGAGTGTTCTGCTCCAAACAATTACAACTAATATCATTTAGGATTTTAAGTAAATAATGCACCTTAAAATCACAAGTGTGCAGGAAACCAAAGCAAAAAAGACAAAAGACAAAAGCAAATTGAAAAATCTCCAATTCCATGCAGCAAATCTTACAAACTTGCAATAGTCTGTTTATTTATAGAAAATGTAGCTTTCATTTCATAAAGAAATTCATTTCCAGAACTATATTTGTTAGAGGAACCCACCCTGAGCTGCTGTGGTGACGGAGGCTGGAACCAGAGCTGAAGGCTGGAGCTGCAGCGCTGCTACTGTTGAGGCTGGCTGAAGGTTGAGTGCTGGGTCCAAAAAAGCTAACGGTCATGCCTGGGGCGCTGGGAAAGCCTCGCTGGCCATCTGCAGCCTGAGATACGCCTGTGCCTGCCTGATCCCTCTCCCTCTCGCGGTCTTTCAGTGCTGGGAAAGAGAGACGAGACACAGGTGAACGGAAGAAATGAGACTGGATGGAGGAGGAACAATGGGACAAACGAGGAGACGACAGAGAGAAAGGAGAAGATGACCAGCGGAGTGGCAAAGATGATGCCTTGTTTGAATCCTTCCCAAGTTGACCCCAGTATTTTTTCAGCCAGGATCGAGGCAGGGATCGGTACAACCGGCAGGTAATCATGTCGCGGTGCATCAGAACTCGCAGGCCGACACGTCCAGAAAGACCCCAGGACGAGGCGGAAAGAGACGAAGAAGATGCCTTGACGGTTTTGGAGGCGCCTGTCGAGGCCCTCGCTGTTTTCCCCGTTTCTTTGGAAACTTTTAGGTCCATAGCAAATGTCTCTGATAGAGAAGTTCAATGAAAGGATGCAACCTCACTGACACGAAAGAGGATTGAGAGGTCGACTCAAAAACGGCTCTTTATAAGAACCGACCCGGACGCCCCAACGTCCCGGTTCCTGCAGTAACTTCTAGAAAGATGCGCACCCTTCTTCTGTTTCTAGCAATTTCTTTTTCCCTTCAGTGCTCATCAATCCTCTCTCTGCTCGCTGTGTTCCCGACCCCCTGCACAAACCACTGATTGGCCGGACTGAGACATGTGGAGAAATCAGGTGTGGCCGACAGGACTCCAGCTGCTTGGAGGGGAATAACAGCTTCTACAGGAGATTAACTAAAGCCTGCCGCTGCTGCAGCCACACATGTCTCCTGTGGGTTCAATAACATGCATTCACACCTGCTGGTGGTGCAATAAGCAGTGGGGACTGAGATGAGCAGCATAAGGCAAGATGAGCTGGTATAACTATAAATGTAATTAAATATGACTCTTAAGATCATTAAATTACTAAGTAGGATGTCTACTAGGGTTGGCCACCAAGAATCAATTGGAACTGGCTTTAACCTTCGAATTCTTCCAGAATTTTACGCATTTATTATTTTTTTATGCCAAATACAGAAGTCCAGTAAAAGAAGGAGTTGATACCACCGAAGAAGTTTGGCTCAATTATCTGTATGTGTGGCGGCATTCAAAAGTGCAGCTTAGCAGTTAATTAAAGACGCGACCCGTCGATGATGTGTGGCATTTATGATGGGATGGCATTATGCAAAGGAAGGTGCACGCTGCACAGGTGTTGTTTCCCGAGCGAAGCCTTTTATTACGCTTTTCTCTCTTTTAGATATTTAAACACAAACCAGCCTTTTTTCTTCATGTTCCTGAACGAATGATTTTTTTTTTCAACTTTATATCCATTTTCTTTTTATTTCAATCAGGATATGTTTCATATGAAACCCACTAAATGAACGATTGAGTTCGAGATACAATCTTTTCTGTGTCAACAAAACTAAAACCATGTCTAGTTGAGTAGAACTGAGGTGCAGTGAAAGATGATGAGGATATAAATTGTTTGGAGATACTTTCCTCAGCAGAACACCTGTTGTGCTGCTTTTTCTCCACTCAACAAATGGTCTTATAGGTACCTGCAGCATCAGACACTGGTTGTTTAAACAAGGATTAAAAAAAAAAGGCTGCATGTGAAAATTTAGTCCTTTAATTCGTAAGATTTATATAATTGTTATAAGTTTGAGATTTATAAACTGGTTGAAAATAATCATGTGATCCTTTATGGTTCATTAAGATTATTAGCCTATTTAATCCAGACAAAATTCGAATTAGTCAGCTAATTTATAAGATGTAAAAAGAAACCTAAAAAGCCTTCCTCTTAAAAAAAATCAATTAATTAATTTGAGAATCAATAGGAACCAGAATCAAAACAAGGAATCTGAATCGTTCAAATTTAGACGATGTCCAACCCTAATCTCTACGCAACAAAAATTTTAGTTTAGAATTAAAACCAAAAAGGAAATTATGATTTCTGAAATGCTAAGCATGGCAGGATCAACTGTAGATTAAAAAAAATGTAAAATACTGACATATAAGCATCGCATTTTGTAGCTTATTACTTGTTTGTTGTATTTATAAAATATAGAAGAAGTTAGAATATAGAGAGAAATGAGTGCAGAGGCCGATTCTCCTTCATGGCTAATCATCACCTTTATCTACCAACTGTGGGAGACCAATCTACCCACTCTGCACTCTGTGGATATCACAAACACAAAACACACCTGTAAATACTTCTCCACACACAGAGGGATTTTAAAACAGCCAATCTAACAGCCTAAACCCTATTTGTTTGATAAGAATATCAGTGGAAAATCAACAATTGAAATATTCTGCTCACCAAGGTTAGGAGATGCTGAACCGCCGCCCCTCAAGTGATGATCTTTCTGTGTGAAGAAAACAAAGACGGTGAGTCAACTGAGCTGATACAAGAATTTAAAGGGTTTTTTTTACCATTAAAATACAAATATTCTAACAATACACTGTGCTGAAGTTGGAGAATCACCAATCAGAGATTATTAGGTAAACTTTAAAATCATTGATGTAGCAAAGCTCCACACACATCCATACTTTACATTTTCTACATAGACTTGGATATTTAAGTGTCCCGTCTGTGACTGTATGGGACAGAAATGTCTATAAAACTATTTGACCTTTGTCTTATTTTAAAGTCGCCACGATGCTAACATTTTTAAATTCACACCAAAATTTAAGAAAGGTAACCGATAACTGACCGTATATTTATTATCCCTGCAAACATTTGGAAAACACAAACTTCTTTCTAAGACAGACTAAAAATAAATTATAAATTACAGTGTGCCTATATACCTATTAGATAAATTAGGAAAACTGTTGCTTTCCTCATGAAAAACAGTAGTCAAGTATTATTTAACCCTATATGATGATATGTACACTTGAGCCAATTGTGTAATTGATGAGTATCAGTTCTCTATGAAAATAATCATCTCTCTGTAATGTCTATAGGAAACCTTAATGAATTAAGATCTTTAAAAGATTTTTTTTTTGACCCCAGAGATGTTGATCAGCAGGTCTATCTTTGCACTATTGTTTTTTTTATTGTTTAATTTATTGCACCGTAATTTATAATTGGTTTTATTATTATGATTCTGTGCAGCATTTATCTGCCTAACTGCATGACAAACTACTTTATAAAAAGTGTTGACTAATATTTTTATATTCATTCATATATTCAGCCTCTGTATTTTTCCCACCTGGTTCCAAACCCTAAAGAATTAAAATCAGTATAAATACCTAGAAGGCTCCCAGCACATGTCCATGTAACCACAGCGACTGCGCTTTCAGGTCATCACAGAGACTTTATCGACACACATCAGGGATGTTTATTAGAGCCTCTTCATCAAAGACTCATTAAATAAAGTGGCAGAAAATAAAAAGTGTTTTTGTTTTCCATATTTTGCATGTAGTTCAAATGGTTCGTTGCGACGTGTACCAAGTAGCTTTAATTCACACGATTAAAACTCCATATTTCTATCAGGAACATGTCACCACAAATACTATGAGGTAATAATTCAGAACATCTCAAAATAAAAGAGAAAATACAAGATTAGAAGCAAAGGCCATCATGTACTGAGCCTACATCAAAATCTGCTCTGTGTCACATCTGCCCAACAAAACTAGGTGCACCTCTGTCTACTCAAAATGTGCTCTATTCATAACAGCATATTCATTCATTGGGCCCCTAAAGCATTAGATGCATCTATTCAGGTGCAGTTGATAAACTGCATTAAGTATCTGAGAAACACTCGGATGAGGTCGTCCCAAATGCCTGGCATGGGATGGCTCCAAGATGACGGACCATCAATCAGCTCCCTGAAACACTCTGGGTGTAAAGGCCACATAGTGAGACGTTGAACTGGCCTCTGTGATGCTGGTCAAACTAAAACATGCAGCTAACATCCATTATCATGTGACAGCAGGTCAAACACACGCTCTCTCTGCATTCTTCCACTGGCAAAGTCCTCCAGCAGAGCCAAAGCAAGCATCCTTCTACCAATACACAGCTAATTATAGACTAGTGTGACTGTCTTACACCTTATGAATCATCACCACCGACTTGTTTGGAGATAATCTGTAAATTTTACACCATTGCTTTGCTTTGCTTTAGTAAAAATAAAAGTGTCCCTTTCAGAGAATACATGAATTTAATGCTTCCTGGAGCTCAAAACAACTGGCCTTTATTAAAAGGTCAGAACCGAGGGATAGTTAAAGCTTATATCTAACTGAAGTGCTTTTTGTTATTTTGGGGGTTTAGATGTGAATCAGTTTGATGATTTAAGTTTAAAACTTAGAAGCTGAAACCTATGAAACAGAATCATTGATTGGTTGAGTCTCCTTGAGTTGATTAAGATTGAATTGATCACTGTAATCACATGTCAAGTCATGCTTAAAATATGGAGGCAATAATTTTGCACATATGTAAACTTTAAACAAGAGAGGCACAGTGGGGAAGTTGACAGAAACATCACTATAAAGCTGATGGATGAACCTGTGTGTAATTTTCCATGTAATTCTTGTAACTTTTTGTGTTTCCTGTCGACTGTAACTACGACTAACAGCCAATGTGAGCATTTACAGCAATAATGAATGGATAAAACTAAGCTGTAAAACCATCAGCTTCCTGATATTTGCTTCGATTTTCCACATTTAAAAGTAGAGCTGACCTATCTGGTCAAAAACATAACGTCCTAAACCATTCAACACCTCAGTGATACCAAAAATAGCCAACTTTAAATCTCCTTCCTCCAGTATTAACTTCCACACCATAGTGTTTTCAGTAAGGCATCGATTAGTATTAGGAAAGCTTTGGTCCCTCTTTACACCACTAATGATGAATACCTGTGAGTTTAGTTCAACTAAAAGGCAGCAAAGACCTTGGATAATATTAATATAACATCAAAATACATTCTTAAAATAATCAGCACTAGAATGTGCTGCATTTCTTGCACAGCTAGCGCCTTTATTTGGATGGTGGACTTTTTAAAACTCTAGATAAAGATAAAACTGAAGCTTGGACTGACCTGAAGTTAGCTCCCATTAACTGGATCCCTGATCTGGACCAGTCTAGTTCAAATCCACTGATTCTAGTGGCTGCTCTACTTCTTTTTGCTTTACAGAGTGTAGAGTTCAAAGCCAAGTTATCAACGAAGCATCAGTAAATGTGTAGTACTGTATGCAATATGGAAATACTGTCAACATAGTCTGGCAAGAAGTTACCTGTACACCAACAAAGCCTTTTTTTGTTGCAATCTTTAAACAGTTTGTTTATTTATTTCAAAAGGCCAATGTGTCTGTGCACATGTGCAACAAACCTCGGCCTTGGTGCTCTTATCTGCTCTGAAGTGTAATGTTTACCTTATTCTTGCTGCTGGTGCAGTCACCAAGCAGAGACTTGCAGCTCTTGTGAACGTTCACAGCACAATCTGAAAAACAAAACAAGAACTGAGAGTCATCGTTTTTGCAGGAAAGATGAGCATCATGTAAATTATACTAAAAAGGCAAGAATCAGGGCTGCTAACAGATAGGGATGCAACACTAAAAGACAACATTTCCTTAAGGAAATACTTGCAAAAACACTAAGAAGGCTAAGACAAGCATTTCATTCAATTATACTAAAAAGTATAGCTTGTGGAGGAGAGTTTCCACAGCAGCATGTCTCTGTATTATAGGTGTAAGGTGAGAGAGCAGATCAGAAACACCTTTTTGCCAAACTAGTTTCCCTTTTATTCTACTGCTCTTCCTGTATGGAGAGCAAACCAAAGCCGGTCAGATTAAGCTGAAACAAGGGATTGCATCTATGGCCGTTAGAAGAGAGATAAATCTGAGATGTTATTGAACAAACACGGAGGACAGTTAGTTTGTCCTTTCTATCTAATCAAAGACAAAACAGCTTGAAAACAAAACATTTTCCTGCGATGGTGCCTGGACGTTTAAGGCGAGCGAGAGGAGGTAAACAAAAACGAGCGCAGGCTGAGGGACGACGCTCGCCAAACAAAATAGGCTATCAACATGCAAAGCGACAATCCCGTCTGACCAGTTAAAACCTCAGATGTTGACAAAAGATTCGAGTTCTAGAGACGGACACAAAAGCTTCTCCATTCGGAGAAAAAGCATTTAGAGAACAAAAAGGCCTTTCAGAAAACAAAAGGATAAAACACAATTCAAATTATTGTTTTGTTTGTATTAATTCTTTAAACTCAAAAAAACTGGTACTGTTTTTTACAGATAGTAAAATAGACATCAAAGAAATATGAAATAGTCATTGATTTATCCATAAAAGTACCACAGTTGCAAAGCAACTCTGCCCAAAGCAGAGAAAATGCATTTAAATCACATTGAAATCAAATTTCTTTATCTTCATCCCATTTAAACCCAGAACATGTAGAGCAAAGACTAGGCTGGTATGAATCGTAGCGTGCTGATAAAAGTAACAGGCCAGCCCTGGGAGCTGCACAATGTAAACAGAAGTCACACCAGCAGCTTCCACAGACTACAGCACAACCCACTGTGACAGTTTCCACAGCCCGGTCCCCCTCTGTGTGTTCGAACAAAGGAAACAACCACAAATGTTCTACTTCTTTTTCAGCATAAACATGAAGAACTGAACCAAAGATCATCTCTGTCTGAGCGAAACAAGAGAGAAAGATGTGACTTTATCTCATCAAGCATCATAATCTCCACCTCAAGTTTAAAGAGGTGCTATAGTTGTGTTTGCTTTGAGTGGAAATGCGTAGAAAATCGATCGCAAGCGGCTGTCCTCAAATCACACTTTGGTGTCAATGTTCTCGCTGCAGGAAGAAGCTAAAATGTCAATTCAAAAACTGTCATTCGTTATTCTGACCTAGAAAAAGTGCTTTCACTATGAGATCACCTCTGCTACACCTGTACAATATACGATCACTCATGGCAGCAAGACTTGATTTAAAAAAAAAAAAAAAAAAACATTTTATAGTCCTATCAAAAAAGGCCCAAACATAAAACTGATTGGAATGAAGCTCAGAGGGGGAAACTTTATCTTTAAGATGAGAAAAAAAACTAGAGATAGAAAGACGTTATGAACTAACCAAGAAAAAACACAAAAAAATAATAACAGAAACTGATCAACCTATTGAACTATAGAGTTCATTGTATAGAAAATAAAAAGCAGAGGTTAAAATAAGGGATGCACAATGTTATCGACATCAAGCGATATTTGCTTTAAAACTACAGGCTGGACAGGCTGCCTTGATATTATCGCAGCAGTGACAGTGACATGGACCCAACGGATGACCACAAAGGACATCAAAATAAAAACTATACAAGTGTCTGTAAGTAGGTCTGGAGCAAAAAAAAAAAAAAGGTCAAAGCTTTCTGATCAGATATTAGGAAGATTTCCTTTCTTTTTTTTTTATTGTGTTTATTGAAGCCAGAAATTTCTGAAGCTTTCAGTTAAACATTCATAGCAGACGAAATAAAGAACAACAAAACAATGAGCTCGCTATAAGTTCAGTGGAGAACGTTGTCTTAGGTTAAATGTTTCCTCTACTGGCCACAGTTCAAGGTACATAGATCACATCTAATGTGTTACTAAAGGCCGACCGTCCACTCTTTCTCTATTTAATGGAGATAATTTGCTAGTAAAGAAGAAAAACTGATCTGTTCATTGGATGTATGTCAACAATCGGTAGAGATGCATCTTCCAGCTAACACACCAGTCAGGTTTTCTGAAAGGTTCACACTACTTTTAACCCAGAAGAAGTCAGACATCTCTTTCCCATTTCAAACAATGGATGTTTAAATCATAACTTAATAATAAAAGACAGCAGACCTGCCATGTGAGCTAAACAATGTAAACAGGTGCCACACATGGTCAGACCAGAAAACACGAATATTCTCTAACAGACTAGAAATATCAGACCCTGGGAGTGAGGATACACTAATATTAAAGGGAACAAAATTCCTCTAATAAGTAACTGAGAAAAGGAGAAGACGTTGTGGCAGGTAAACAAGGCTGCAACATGACCCCACCCTTTTAAGCCAGAGATGGAGATCCTCCAACAGAGATCAGATGGATTTTAATGGAGGCAAAAACATAAACCGCAGATAATAAGGAACACTTTGCTTTGCATTTGCTATTATCATGTCGACATGGCGTGTGGGAAAACCCAAACAAACGTGTCACCAGAAACTATTACAAGGACGCCGGCTGAGTGTATTTGTTCGTGTCAGCAGCTGATCCACGAGCCGACCATCAAAACCACAGTCAATGAAAATCTGCTGACCAGCAAACTCATCAGCACAGAAATACGGTTGCAGCTAATGGTGCAAACGCTTCACTGAGTCACTCGGTGAACGACTAGTGCAAATGGTGCCCAAGTCAAAGACGTCTGCAGCTCTACCTCGACTTATTTTGTGTTACAACTGTAGGTTTAGGTCAGTCATATCAGGGGCTGTTGCTACACAACGTTACACAACATATACAAAACCTGGATGTTAGAGTTATGCTAATATGCATTGCATCATTTAGCTAACAAGCTTCCAACTATCCATAGCAGTTTACACAGTAAACCACTAAAAAAACAACCCAAACCGAATCCATCTGGTCTAGATTTTATTTATTTTTTTCAATCTGTTAGCAAAGCTAAACACACTGATCATCTAAAAGTTTAACCTCAAAGGCTGAGGAGCTCACATTTTCACTAAAACTGAGGATAAGAAGCAACAAAATTAAATAATACTATCCTTATACATGTAGTAATTTGCGTGGATACAAGTCAACATATAAATAATATTCTAATATGCCAGGCGTAATTAAATCGATCCATTTTCTAACATACACAAAAGGCTGAAAATGATGCAAAAAAAAAAAAAAAGGAGAAGTGTATCTTAATCCTCCTACAGAAGTCATTGCCTTTTACATTACAAAATCTGAAAACAAATTAAGCAACAAGTTACAGAAAAAGTCACAGAATTTCCAACATCTTCCTTTTCTGTCAATTTTACAATAATCATATCTATACCTATTTCTTATCTCCACACACAAACTGTAAATTAACCTCTCTAGTGGCGACATGGCTCCCCGAAAAACTACAGCTAGCTAACTAAGCTAGTTAATTGTAATCTATGACAGAGTGAAAAAATGGAAGTCATTACACAAACATAGTGTAGACAGTGGATGAATCTCGGAGGTGAACCATTGTTTCTAGGAACATCATTGACTGTGCCAACGTGATTGCACTTTTTTTTTATTTCTCAGCACCCTGAATTCAAGAGTGCCATCACCAACGGTTGACCTCTCTTCCTTAATTAAGATCTCAGAGGAGTTTTTCAGACGACACAGGAGAAGATGACATCAAACTCTGATCACTGAAGCGCCGTGAATGAGGGAGGAGGACTCGAGCCACAAACTCACCTGCAGGGAAGACGAAACATGCTCAACCAAAGAGAAAGAGGTGTCGAGATCTACCGAGCTAACATGGATTGTGAGGCCATGTATTTATATGCAACAATCACAGCCAGAAACATGTCATCTGCAACAGCTGTGAGGGTATAAGACCGTTACAAGCATGCAAATACTGCTGTTTCACACAAACTCTAATGGACACCCCCTGCTCTTAAAAAAAAAATGCTAAATGGATATTGATCATCATTCGGTTACCGTGGCACAATTTCAGAATATTTCAGCCGTTTAAAAGAAAAAAAAAAAAAAAATATATATATA
>JAUZNJ010034654.1:0-12601 GCA_034780135.1 Jordanella pulchra | reverse complement strand
CTCCGGGTCCACATCTGATCCGGTCCTCCTCCGGGTCCACATCTGATCCGGTCCTCCTCCGGGTCCACAGCTGATCCAGTCCTCCTCCGGGTCCACATCTGATCCGGTCCTCCTCCGGGTCCACAGCTGCGGTTAGAACCGGTCCTCCAGTGGTTCCCTGATAACGAGGCTCTGAGAGCAAACACTGATTCTACTCATCAAGATAAGACTGTTTATCTGGTGTCTCTGTCCTTATCAGCGCCACAAACCGGATCCATGCACACGGTGTTGAACCGGATCCGAGTGGCGATGAGCCGCTGGTGTTTATGGGAGCAGATTTTACAGCCGTCTGTAAAAGCAGCAGAACCTCCTGATTCTCTGACCAAACCTCAAACACGGTGCAGAAAACCACAGAAAGACAAAATGCAACTTCTGACCCACTTTCCTGATTCCAGCACAGAAACACTCGGCGCTGATGAAAAGGAAACCGGATCCACTGGTGTCAGACTCTTTGCTGTGGAACATCCACTCTAAACATGGAGAACATTTTAACTGCTTGTTGTTTGGACACCAGACTGAATACAGACGTTTGGTTTCAGGTTATTGTGTTTATTTCCTTCAGATTGAAGAGCAGGTTTTTGTTTCAGGTATTCAAACATCATCCAGGATCATTTACGGTCCTTTGCGGACCTTTGACCTCCCCCAGGGTTAACCCTGGTGATGCTGAGAGTTACCGAGCATGACGGCTGCATAGACCGTATTTTTAAAAACCTTTACCTCCTATTTTTGCACAAATACATGAGAAAAGCTTAGTGAAATCTGTTTTAATAAAAGGTTATAAATGAATAAA
This sequence comes from Jordanella pulchra, assembly GCA_034780135.1. Lineage (NCBI taxonomy): Eukaryota > Metazoa > Chordata > Actinopteri > Cyprinodontiformes > Cyprinodontidae > Jordanella > Jordanella pulchra. The sequence continues at coordinate 11,772 of JAUZNJ010034654.1, read as the reverse complement.
GGGAGATTTTAACGTCTCCGTCCAACATGGACTGGAAGAAATAGGAGCCTAATTAGCAAAGAGATAAAACAGAGAGAAGATCTGTGAAGGAAAAATAAAAATGATCTCTGCTGTTAAAAATCCCGGTGAGAACCCTGCAGCTGTTGAAGCGTCGCAAAGGTTGAGAAATACCTTATAAAGCATAATGTTTTTTTAAATAGACTCCAGAGCCAAAGTATGAGTTTATTTTTATCCAGGATCTGTCTCTGTTCGCATAAAAGGTTTTCCTGATGGATCAGCTCATCCTCAGTTTGTTAGTGAATTAAGCTGTTTGTATTTACAGCAACTAGGGAGCAACAAGGAGCTAGCCTACTGGGGCTCAGTTAGCTCCTCCAAGTGACGCTGTTGGGAAATAGTGAATCGAGGTTCAACAGCCAGTGTGGAACATTTGATTCCCAGAAGGATGAGAAGCTGGGAATCATGTCTGAATGTTGAAGCTGCAGAGGCGTTCAGACGTAGCCGCTGAGTTGATGGATGTGAGTGAACGTCCCGATTAAAACAGACACTGGTGACAGCAGTGATCGTCAGTCTCTGCGGTGCTGATCCACTTAGGCTCAGAAAGGACGACCTTTCAGGACCGATGCTTATTTGAACAGAATCTAAAGGCTTTTGGTCTTTTTGTACAGGCGCATAACTGGACGAAGCCCCCTTAAGGGTTTAACCAGAATTCAGTCATTAAATCATCAATTATGAGATAATATGAGAACATTTAGAGAAAAATGAAATAAAACACAAATAAATGTTTTCATTTCTGACAGAACTGAATGTGGAAACATTCAAAGTTGATATAATTACTGTAGTTTGGGATCATAAACCACCACTGGTTCCTGAACAGAACCAGGATTGTTCTGCTTCGTTCCATACCTGCAGGACGCACGCTACTTCATTAACCGGGAGTTCAGAGGCTTTTCTGGACGTTAGTACCGGAACCATGGTCTCATCTTCACTGCAGGGTTGGTTCTGGGAAAGCTGCAACACACAAGGGGAGGTCCGGTCAGCAGGTTCTGTTAGGACTGTTGAAAACACCTGGAAAAGGTTCAAAACAAAACGGGGTCAAACAAAACTTGATCTCGTCATGTTCTAACTGGGCCAGAACCGGGTCGCTCCACGGAGCACTGATGTGTGAATATGAGAAGAAATGTTCCCAGTGGTTCTGAAATGTAAACAGAGACAAATCAGAGCTTAGAAAAAGAAACCGGACCAGAACCAGGGTGATATAAACCTGCAGAGCGTCATATGAGTCCGAGGAGCTGAAGGAAACGCTGGGATTTCTCACACAGACGCAATCTTTATCCAGTCCCAGTCTGCAGAACAGAACCACAGGCACCAAACGCCGACGGGTCGACCCGACTCACCTCTCAGCTAAATGTGACAAACCGACCCGACAAACGCAGTGAAGAGGATGTTCAGTAGAAGCTGCCTGAAAGTCTGGTTCTGCAGAGAGACTTTAAGGTCCGGGTCAGAACTGAAGGCTTAGGACGGGCTGAGCAGGACCAGAACAATCATTAATACCAGGAGGTAATCAGTCCTTAGAAACGGGTCGGCCTTCACAGGTCTCAGCAGGACGCCAACGAACATCATCACAGCGGGATCTAAACGACTTTAAGGTTCTGATCTAAACCGCTGAGCAACCGGGCCCAACAGAACCGGACCCGGTCCACGGTTCCCCTGCAGCTCCCCAGGGAAAGATCCTCCTGGTTCTCCTGTGAGGTGAGCTTCTGTGATCCGACCCTGAGAGGATTGGTGCTGATTGACAGGAGATAAAGCTGCTAAAGAACCAGCCGGCTGTGCGCCCCCTACAGGACAGGACAGCAGCTGCAGCTTGTTTCTAAACTGCTCGGATTCCTGACAGATTCACTGTTCGAGTGGATTCAACTGAAGGACGAGCAGGATTCCCACAGCCGAACCGTTTCCTCAAATCCAGCATAACTGACAACACATGTAAATGCCTTTAAGATGTAGTTTTTCAGAATGAGGAGAGGCGGCGTCAACATGATGCAATTCTACACCGTCAGCATATTCCTGCATGTTTATACGACTCGTTTCTGGTCCGATCCTACATTTATTCTGATTATTAACCTCCATGTAAACAGTTCAGTCTGATTAAAATCAAGAATTTAACAAAACATAACTTTATTTTCTGGAGAAACATTTAAAAGTTTTTTTTCTTCCTCTAAATAAAAACCACCTGCTGCTAAGAGGAACAGATTCATATTTTCTGCCCATGATGCAACAGTATTGTTAGAAAGTTGTAAATAACAGAAAATCATGTGTAGCAGTTTATAAATATATTGATTTTAAAGTTTAAAAAACAACAACAAGAGGCAGGAAGATGTCTTCCTTAGTGATATCAGCCAATCAAACATCGGGGTTCTATAGAAGTTGTTTAAATAATTTGTCCTTTTTTTAAAAAAGATGGCATGAAATAAATCGAATAAAATAATGAAGCATAGATATAAGTTTAATGTAAAAAAATTACTTATCATCTAAAAGGTAAATTCAATTATTTTATTTCACATTTCATAATTTTATGGTACATTTAATTGTTTAAATATGTATTTAAAAAAATAAATAATAAACGTATTATTTATTATTAATGCTGCATTTACATATTTTATGATTTCATGTTACATTTACGCCTGTTTATTTTGTGCTATATTCATTTATATTTTCAAACCCTGAAGGTCATAGGTCGTGGTCATTCATACAGGACAGATGTTTTTGTCAGAGTCTTGAAGTTAATGTTTTCCTAACTGCTTTGTTATTTTTAGCCTCGTATAGATCAAAGAACGACGTTAAGCACCAACCTGACGACTAATTCATCTTACAGACTGACGCACGTTCAGGGCTAAACAAAAAAAATGACACGTCGACAGTAGTTGTCACATGTGTGAAATTCCAGAAATTAATTTTAAAGGAGGAGTCTCTTCTAATGGATGTTTTTTAAAGACTTTTAAGGCCTTGATCTTATTTTTGTGTCTAATTGAAGAACTTTGACCCACTGGGAGCCCCAGTAAATCTTTTATGATTTTCCTTGAAATAAGCATTTCCTCTTGATTTGAGCAGATCAATTGGAATGAGATGATTTACGATTAAAATTAGAAAACAGCTTCATCAGCTTCTATCAAGAACATGGAATGTTCTTCTTTCAAGGACAGAAATCCTTCTTCTGTTGGCAGATCATCTGATTTACCTGCTCACATGAACATACTCATTTTAATAAATCTTTACTTATTTTAGATCCATTTATGCAGAGAAAGTTTGAACTGCTCAGCGGGGTGCGTTATAAGAACCAGAACTGGGTTATCCTGCGGGAGACGAGCGCGGCGGCAGGAACAGCGACGGCTCGGTCCGCTCACAACTCATTTGACTGAAGTTTCTAACATGCAAAATAAAAACAAACCAACCAGCTAAAGCAGGCCTGGTTCTCAGGTGCTGAAAACACTGAATCCAAACCGCCCTGGAGGTTCTGGATGGTTCTATGAACCAACATGCCTGGTTCCATTACTCAAAAATGACCCGAAGCGATGCAGGAAATGACCAGAAGTCCTTCAATGAAGGTCCAACAGAACCTCAAGGTGATTAAGGTAAGAAACATCTACGAGGTCGGCAGGATGAGGTTCAACCTGGACGACCAGAACCAGTCAGAGAGGTTCTAATGCAGCAGACAGAACAGGTTCTGATGCACAGAGGTAACTCCTGAACCAGGTCAGGATGGGTTGGACAAAGGTTTGCCCTCCTGCTTGTCCTGAGATGATGTTTAGATGACAAATCCACCTCCAGAGACGGAACCTCCGATCAGCCTTGAGAACCTCTCCTCCTTCCCCTACGATCCGATCCGAGGAGCCCGGTTCACCAGAACTCACCTCCTGCGACTGAAGCATCATTTCCTGATCCTCCTGTTTCCTCCAGAGGGACGGGAAAGGAAACCTGAACATGTTGTCACCGGAGGGAGAGGTCCGCTTCCAGAACGTCCAGGAGGAACCGGGAGAACGTGAAGGATGGGTCGGCTGCCTCACCTCTGCTCTCAGGATGACTCACCAGGACGGAGAAGGTGTGAACTTTTATAGTGAACAGCTGATGGGTGGGGCCTGTGTACTCTGCAGAGCGCCCGGACCCGGAACATCTGGTTCTGCAGGATGCATCTACTTCCCGGAGGATTCTAAGGAACGATGCTGAACTTAGACAACATTGTCTTCATTGTGATTTACGTCGAGCCAGATCCAGAACCTTCACAGAACCGGGTTTGATCAGCAGCTCTCCAGCCTCTCCAACCAGTTTAGGTCCATTCTGGGCCGATTCCAGAACATCTGAACATCTTCCGATTCCCCGTCTGACCCAACATCAGTACAGAGAAGAGGTTCTGCTCAGAGAAAAACATCTGCAGCTCAAAGTACTGGGATCAGATCAGAACCCTGGACTTTCTAAGTGGGTCTGGATCAACAGTTTTTTCCTCTAGACTTCAGCAGCTTAGTTCCTGGTTCTATGGAGTGAATTTGGTTCCAATATTGTTCCAACTTTAAGAAATGTGTTTATATAATCTGAAAAATAAAAAAATGTGTGGGGGGGGGGCTTCCTCTGCAGTGAGGAGCAAAGACGCTTCTCTTTTGGTCTGCTGGACGTTAGCAGCAACATTTTCATGTTTAAGAGTTTAATGTTAGTATTGGGCTTTGAAGTGAAGGGAAATCTAGAAAACAATTTAAAAAACAAAATAAAACTGAATTTTCTAAATTTATGTGAAAAAGAAAAGTAACAAAAAAATAGATAAAATCTGTAAAGAACATAAAAAATAGATTTTGACCAACTAAAATCTAAAAAAATGAAAGAATTAAAAAAGGAATAAATTCTAGGAAAAAGGCAAAGTTATTCTCAATAACCTTTTTTATGTTATTTTCATAATGGAATAACTTTCCCTCCATACGGTTCCTTTCAGAGGAATGTTCTGTTTTTTAACCACTGAAGTCTGGATCCGTGATTCAATGAGGACAAAGTCTTTAGTCTGAAGGACGGACTGCGTTCTGTCGAACGTAGAACCAGACTTTGCTGTTCCGCTGGCAGCTGGCGTCTGTCTCTGAAGATCTGAAAACCGTCAGCTCCGTCATCAGCCCCCCCCACCCCCCCCCCTCATCTGGGAGGTAAAGTGGGTCAAACTCCAGGAGCGCCGTGACTTTAATCAACCTTCAGCTAGAAGAATAAAAGCCCTGCAGGAACCGCTGCACTAATATTAGACCCAGCATGTGACACCAGACCTAATTAGCTCAGGAGGAAGAGGAGCAGGAGGAAGATAAGGGATGTCAATGATTAACTGGGTGAGGAGTCCAGGAACCCTAAACATCTCACCTCCCATCAGGTTCCATGTCCCATTAAAACTGCTGCCCCCCCCACACAAATGCTGTTCTGAAAGTTTAACAGCAAAACATTCAATCAAAAGAAAAAAAAAACCCAGAAGAAGAGGCTGACGGAGGGAGGGAGGCGTCCACAGATTGTTCTCAATCTTTTCCAGTTTGACTTTAGAAACAGTGAATGTGTTTAAACACTGATGGCGTCAGTGTGTTCAGAAACACTCTGATCATCTGTGTGCATCCAACTTCTTCTATGGTTTCATTCTCAGCACACTGCTCACGTTTCACCAGGGAAGCACAATTCAGCAACACCAACATCACAGCCAGCCGTTTTGAAACGCCTCGACCCGATGAGTGGAACTGGGCCGGTACCAACAACCGGGGAGGTTAACCAAAGCACTGACTGAGGATTAATAGTTGATTAATGATGTAAACTACACCACAGACTGTTTTTATTGACTTTTGTTTTCCACCTGATCCTCTATAGTTTTGACAAAACTTTTCCAAACAGAAAAGGTTCCCACGGGTAGTTTTGGTGACATCGAATACGTCTTCATTCAATTCCCGTTGGACTTTGGCTTCTTACGTCCACGGATTGTAAAAGCCGCGGCTCTACGCCTCTGCTGTGCCGTACCACTGCCTACTTCCAGCTGAACTGGTCCGTTCAGGTATTATGCAGAGTAAACTTTGTTTGCATTAAACGACTGAACTGACTGCATTTAAAAACTGAACATCAAACCTACGCAGGGAAGGAAAACAGGTTTCAAAGCTTAGAGAGAAACAAGGTTTGTTTTCGAATGTTTTTGTTTTATAATAAAGTCAAATGATGTCATCTAAAGTTAAAAATAGAGCATCAGGAGAGCAAACAAGATTCACATTTAAATACTGCAGGTTGGAATCAACAGGTGGACAATATCTGGTTTATAAACAGGAAACCAAGTTTAATATAGATACATTAAATGTGGAAAAAACACATCTGGTAATTATCATCACTTAAACTGGCTTAAAAACTGTTATTTAAAACTGAGGGGAAATATTGAACAAAGGATGAGATAAAGAGAAGAACTAGAAGGTTCTAAGGAGGAAGAAGAGGAAGAGGAGGAGGAGAACCACACAGGAGCTTTAGAAATGCTGATATGGGGAAAAAAATGATCAACAAAAGAAAGTCATTGGTAAAAAATAATCTGAAAGAAAAATGATTAAAAAAAAAGAATATAAAATATTTAAAAGAAAAAGAAAATGAATTGAAAAAAAAATCTGACTAAACATCAAAGTTGCTCTAAACCTTTTTTATCATTTAAACGTTGTTTAAGTTTCATGTTGTTTTTTTTTTTTATTCTGAAATTTGCTCCTCACTTGCAACAATAATGGAGCAAAACCCCCTCCGTACCATGTCCCATGTGTAGTGTCTTTATACAATGTGCAGCAATTCCTCTGGACATTATTTCACAAAGAAGAATGTTTTATAAAGTGAAGAAGATGATGGAAAACAGAGAGCATCCTCTTCAACAAACTATTGAACAACTGCAGAGTGTCTTCAGTCAGAGGCTTCTCCAGATCTGGTGAAAGGCAGACATCTACAGGAGATCCTTCCTGCCTACAGTATCAACACCTACAAAAACAAACTACAGCATTTAATTTTCCTTTGGGATAAATAAATTATTTATTTTATGCAGCATTTTCTACTCTTAGTTTTAATGGTTTCAGACGACATCAGAGCATAGTGCCTCTGTCCTTATGAACTAAGGGAGATGGATTTTATCCTGCTTTCAAACTACCTTTAACTTCCAGTAAACTTTGAATGAGGAACTTTTACTTCTGAATAACATTTAACACGTATAATTTTTATGTAAGTAAATGTTGATCAGAGTCATTGTTTTACTTTGCACTCTTTCCAACTGCTGGACAGGACGGACCTGATGCTGGGGGCCAATCAGATCTCATCCTTTACTTGAACTGGAGCTTCTGCAGCTTCACACCTGACCGCCTCACGCCCCTCAGGGCGGCTTGTTTTCACACTTTCAGCAGGAATCTGTACTGATGCCCTGCAGAGGTTCACCTGAAGAACAACGCCTTCAACAAGAGTAACGAGTGGCTCTGAAGGCATCCATCAGCCCCATGAGAGGAAGGAGGTAAAGCGAGGTATCATCAGCAGAGCAGCTGCTTCTCCGCCATCAACAAACAGCTGGGATCTGCAGCACGTCACTGGGTGCACAACTACAGCACACTCCCCAGACTATGGAAAGAGATTTGATCCAATATTACTGAAAGCAAAGAACAGCAAAAAAAATAATAAAAATCCTGCATTTTTTTCAATTAATTTTCTAGAGACGTTTATAATACGCAGGGTGTGAAATGAACGTTGTGACTCACCGGTCGACTGGTAGATGAAATTATTTACAGGACAACAAGACAGGAAAAAATAATAAGCTGCTGTCATATTTTTTAAGAAAAATATTTCATTAAGTTATGTGTTAAATGGAAAACAAAGTTAAAGTAAAATTAATGTATTTTTACTAAATCAGGTTTTTAATTCAGAGTTTAATTCAAAAAAGTAAAAAATGCTAAATACTTTAATGTGATAAAGTGGCCATAAAAAACAAACTATTTTCACTTGCTATTCAGCCAATAAATAAAAGCGTAGCAGTTCCTCTGCAGTGACAGTGCAGAGCAATATTTTCATCTTAGTGTGTTCGGCATCATTGTCATAAATTAGCCAGTCTTCTGAAAGCGCTACTCCTCAAAAAACTTTCTCTGGCCTGGGGGGGGGGGCTAAAACTGAAAAAAGCTAACTTTAAGTATATTGATTAAACTTTCACAAGGTTATAAATTTCTCTCAGAACCTTTTTTGTGGAGTTTTTCAAAGGTCCGATTTTAAACATAATGTTTCAATTTCAGCTCAGCTTTCAATTATATCATGATTTTCTTTCCATACTCCTGCTGGGTGCTTTGTCTAGGAGGTTAAGTTATAAGGTTATAATGCAGAAAAATGTAAAAAGGACAATAAAAGAAACTTCTCTGGTCACCATGACCCAAGCTTCAATCCAATGTCTGCTGGTTGTTCCCTTCAAGCTTAAGATATGAGGGAAACCAGAACAGTAACATTGTGATTCTCACAGACAGGTTCATCACACTCATGCTTATCATCATGTTATTTGATTTAGCAGAAAAGGTCTGAAACTGGAGGCCTAAAGGGGCTTTTCACCTGCAGGAACCTTAAATACACCAGAAAAAACCTCTGGAGTATGATCCTCTGATTGAACATTAACATCTGGAAACTAAAATTACAGTAAAACTGAATTTTTTCCCAAATTCTTATTTATTCAAAACCTGTTCTCTGCTTGCAGTGATAATGGAACAAAACTCCATGAAAGAACTGATTCTGCAACAGTCGGACTATTTACTAAACAAAAAGATTAAAATGATGCCAAAATAAAGGATCAAATCAACGCCTTTGTAAAAACAGACTTTATGACCCAACATCAGCCAACCGGACCCGACCTGATCCAAAACCCACAATGTGACCTCGATCAGACACCATCAGGCCGTGTGATGCTGTCTGCAGCATCTATGGGGCGGCGTCCATGTCAGCAGACCTTCACGCTCCGTTCTCACTGAAGGACCTCATAGGAACATTTACAGATTTTACAACTGTCAGCAGAAAGGAACCTTTGTTTCAGCAGTGAGGCGGCGGTCTGTCCGTCGGAGGGTAAATATCACAGCTGGGTGTTCAGACAAGCTCGGACGGCAAAACGGCCCCAGATTCAGCAACAACACGGGTCATGAGGTGCTGAGTTACTAGAAATGATGTTGGTGGATAATCAACCACATCCCGGGGGGGGGTCTGACTGGGAGTCCAGGCCATCAGGATGGGATCAGTTTACACATTTCCACTCATCAGAACCTAGCCTCTTTAATCTAATCAGAGAGTTTTCAGTGGTTTCTCTAAGAGATGCTCTCATGTGCATTTCTGATGCAACCCTAAATGATGACAGACTGACTCTGCTCCATTAACACTCTATTGATGAACTATCCACCAGCAGTCATTGATTTTCACAGCTTCCTGACAGGCAGACAGAAATACCAAAACAAACCAGGGATGAGAAAGAAGCAGGTCTAAATAAATGGAAACAGACCTGAGGCGGTCTGAGCCAAACGCAACCTTACAGACCTCTGTGTAGAAAGATGGAGGAGTTCAAGCATGTGTCCTTTCAATGGGTTGGGAGGAAAACACTGGTTTGAATTGATGAACATAATCTGAGGTGATCCTAATGGAAACATGAGGGTTCCTGAAGCAGGCGGTCCAGAGTGGGACCTTAACAACGAAATAGGGACTTCAGGTGGTGGGAATGTGAAGGGGTCCACAGTGTGACCTGATAAAAAATAAACCCGTTTCATTTATGGAAACATGTCAGAAAATGATAATTCAGACCAACTTCTGGGATCTGAAAGGAAACAGAGGGGAACCCAGCTCGGGACACCGGGGGGCATCACTAGAACCAGAGAGGAACCTGTATCAACCACTTGCAACATAATCAGGGACATTGCTTCATGTTAGCATCGGCTAGCTCGTTAGCTACACTCTCCTCTGGGAAACTGTCGGAAAAACCCGGTTAAGACACAGAATCGGGACCAACCGAACCGAAGGAGAACATTTAAAAACAGACAAGGGACATCTTAATTATAGCCCACAGAGTCAAATTTAAGAACAGGAAGCTCATTTCCCTGCTGCCAACCTGCTTTCCGGTAACCGGAGCGGCTAACAGCCAGGAGCAGCGCCTTCATTCCGACTACAAACTCCCTAAACTACTCGCCGCGGCGGACGGTTCTCCCACTGCGGAAGGTCAGCTTCTTCTTTTGGCTTTAATCACTTCTAGAACCTGGTTTCGTTCCGAAAACGGACATGAAATGTGTGGAACTTACCAACAGCTCCCGTTTCTTCAGCATCTTCCGTGAAATCCCACCGCAGAGAGATTGTAGCGGAGAGGGCAGAGTCCACCATGTTAGCTACACTGGAAGGCTGGAAGCCCTTCAGAGTAAAAGCACCAGGTCCCGACAGAAAAGAAAACCAACAAGACTTTCAAAATAAAACCACTGGGCATTAAAATACATTTAAAGCCTTTTTTAAATGTATTTGTTGACTGAGTGTTTTACTTCAGGATGAAATTATTTGATCTATCTTTTTATTCTGAAATGTATTTATTTATGTAAGATTTGTCTATTTCATATTAGTGTTTTACTTTGTTAAACTTTTATTTTGTAAAGCTGCTTTGTGTTTTTCAATGATTTTTATTTTTCAACCATGTTTTCATTTCCGACTTTTTAATATTTCATGTTGTCTTATACAGATGATGGTGAGGGGTAACCTCTGCGGGGCGCTGTGTCCAGTGATGGATGTCACTGTTGCCAACTTAGCGTCTTTGTACCAAAATCCAACAACTTTTCAGACTACTCTACCAACCTTTCCTTTTTTAAAAAGTGACTAGCAACCAACCTAGTGGCTTTCTTCTGTGTTGTTGGAGACTTTGGTGATAAGTGAAAGCACCAATAGCTGTGACTTCAACAACAGTGAGTGCTGCTTTGAGCTCCAACCACTTCCAGAAAAGATTGGTCAATTTCAGCAGCCTTGTCATGCAACAATCCAAACAGATCAAATTGCGGCCCCTAGCTCCCGCTCCTTTCATCTTTCATGATCAACAGTAAGAACTCTATCAAAGGTGAAAAAGGAACTTTGTATCATGTCAACCGGGTCAACAGTAAAATGGCCTGTTATCAGTCTATTTTACCTCTTGCCAATAAACAGTAAACCAGTTACTATTCTAGTGTTTTTTTTTTCACTTTGTCTCTCAGGTTGATATTCTTCTCTCTCATAACCCGAATGAAAGGGCCCTATGCTTTGACAATAAGTTTACAACATCAGTGGTCCAGTGAAAGTTTGGGGGCAAAATGACCAACGTAACTAAAATTAACAGACTAGCTAGAAGTTTGAATGGAGGCAGAGCTCAACGCAAATTATTCATAAACAGCAACTAGGTCAGAATGATGTCTAAATACTTTGCTATTGAGCAGGAGCCAGAGGTGATCCATTTGGGCTTTTAGTAGACAGTTTAGATATTCCATCTCAATCTCTGGTGTTACTGTGAACTTTTTCTGATGTCATCTTCATAAAATGCATGAGTGCCTCATTAATTGTTTCAATTAATTAAAATGGTCATTGTTTTAGTACAAATAAACAGAAGTCATTCAATCAAGCTTTTAACAACCCTAAATAAAATATTAAATATTCCCCTGATTCCACCCATCCATCAATCATCCATTATCCATCCATCATCCATCCATCCATCCATCCATCCATCCATCCATCATCCATCCATCAACCATCCATCCCACC
>JAUZNJ010034653.1:0-12602 GCA_034780135.1 Jordanella pulchra | reverse complement strand
TATATATATATACACACACACACATAGTACGAGTATATACATATATGTCCCGTTAACTCCCCACCTAATTTGAAGTAATCGTCGCCTTTTTGCATTCCCAAATTGAAAAGCAAATAACTAACAAACCGTTTTTTATTTTAGTTTTTACGGCACCTCGGTACCTTTATGGCATCTTTACGGCATACTCTGATCTCTGCGTCAGATGTTAAATTTTTAATCTGCCTCCGTTGGCAATAATACAATGTGAAATAAGTGTAGTATTTTTGTAGCTTTGAAGACGAAGGTGTCAGAGTTTGTGTTGCAGTTTCAGGCTGTTAAATATCCAGCAGTTAGACCAAGCCCAGTAGCTAACAGCTGAAAGCCAATGAAACTAGTGATACATCCATGTAGTGGGATTGCACGAAATACCAAAATTGGTTAAGAACCGTCTAACACATTAATAAAAAGTAAAAGAATAGTGGGATCCATTGTCTTCAAGAAAAAAAATACTTAAATCATCATGATTTCTGATCACATAAACCTTCTGTTAAATCAAATTGTAGCTAAAGCAAATAAACTAATACAGCGTGTGACCGTTTTGGTGGCAACCTTTCTTTTGAATGTAGGCAATGTCGTTTTATAATTCCCAGTTCTTCTATATTACTGTTTCATATATTCAACGAGGTTTAAAAATTTTTTTATTTTATATCCCTTGTTTTTTTAACTGAAAAAGTCTAAATCAAAACTTCTGCACAGAAACAGACCAGTTGATTTCTTAAGGCGTTGTTATGTAAATACTCTTTTTGTTAAAAACAAAACAGACCCGTACTTGGGACCGCTGAGGCAGTGCGTTGTCCATTGTACCACGGAACATGCATTTTGGGCATTACAGCGACAAAAACATGAAGAGTATAGTTAACCCAGGGATCATTTGGGACAGACTGGTCATGAGAAAGAGAAAATGGAGGGAACAAAGGAAAGTTCTGAGAAAGGTTCTGTGCGACTACTCCCTCATTCATTATATGGAGGTTCTCATGGGGGCTATCCATAAATGACAATGCATTTGCATATTTTTTTATAGTTGTGATAAGTAACATTTGTTTTTTTGTTCATTTTTTCTAAAAGCTTTTAATTAGGAAAGTAACTGGCACTAAACTGATATTAAACGATTATACTTGACAAGAACGATAATGCGAACTTGCTTTATCCGTTTTTAAAGAATCTACTGTTTATATACACTTTATAATGGAGAAAACTGTGATTTATTTATATTTTTCATTATCACAAAATGCCTTTATTTATTGTCAGTGCCTACGCTAACTGTTGCTGCCCAGGGTAGACCTGCTTTAACAACTCCTAAATTAGATCAGATCCCAGGTTTACCCAATGGAAGAAATTAGCAACATGCATTAACTCCTTTTTAACCTAGGTATACTAAACAGGCAGTTTCAGACACAAACACAGGATTGCAATAACTATGAGGTAAATTGTTAAAGTGATGCCTTGGACTTGTAAACAGCACTATAAGAAATCCATTTATACATTTTAACAGCAAAACAATAATTTAAGGGTAAGTAGTCCTTTATGTCTCATCTCAGTCAAATTTTCCAAACAGTATAATTTGAAAAATTTAAGTCCTACCATCCACAAAAAAAATTATGTGTGTGTAGAGGCACAAGATGTGTGAAAAACAAGCAAAAAAAAAAAACTTTGCTAGGTTTGCAGAGAAGAAATGGAGCAAAATTTGTGAGTGTATTGGTAAGAAGCAAAAAACTAATATAGAAAAGAATAAGAACGATTTATCCTCATAAAACTGCAAAGTATGCAACAGCTCCATATTTCAGACTATTATGCCTAAGGCTAAAACTTACTCATATAAATATAGACTGAAAAACTCTGTCTAAGCAAAACATTTAAAACTCCACCAGCTACAAGGTGAAAAGTATACACTTCTAGCCTTTATGGTGAATAACAGCCTGAAGTGCAAGAAAATTAGTTCAATTTATACAAAAAGTTTTTGTCTAAAATTTAATTGGCTCCTTCAATATAAAATAAGAAAATATTTATTTATCAAATGCAAGCCACGAAACACATTGTTTTATAAAATTATGTTTTTATACTGATTCTAACCAATTGTTAGATATTGTGAAGATAGATATTTAGCCTGTGTGTATATATATATATATATTCCTTATGCTTAGTAAAATCTAACTTCAATTTCATGGAGGGATAGTTTGGATTTTTTTGTAAAGAAGGCATGGATATGAATCAGGTGGGGTGTGACACTGTAACTTAGTTCAGTAGTAGCTAAGCTTAATGTCAAAGCATAGACTTATTGCTGTCCAGGTTATAGGTTGACTTGTCCTTCTGGTAAGAAAGCACTGCAGAGGGAGGATAATAGAAGAATAAGTGCTGTCACAAACATATACTAACATATACATTAATCCCTTTAGGAGAAAAAAAAAGCTAATAATAAAATGACCCAGTTCCTCACCTTTCTCGCAGCATAATAATTCTGGGCTGAGTTTCACATCTCTTGCTGAGGGTGAAGATCTTGTTGATGATGCGTCGTGCTTTGTTAATGAGCTGCTGTGTGCTAAGCTCCAGCTGTTTGTAGCGCTGGTGAATGGATGGCTCCATCTTCCAGAAATACTGGATAGCAGACATGTTCAGCGCGTAGAATGTGGGAAGCCTTCGAACGAAGTTCTTAAACTCTTCTGGAAAGTGAAAAAAAAAATGTTAAATTTGAAACTTTAACATGTCCTGTCACTTAGGCAACAGTGGAAATTAGTCTGGAAGACAAGAAAGGTAGACATATAGCTCAGAGGAGAATATATCAGCAATTCAGCAACGGTTTTATGGACTAATAGTGAAGAGAGATATTAGATTTCTAGGTATTGGATAGCAACATCAATGTTGTCACCATGATGACTGGATGTACTCAAAATCAAATATGTTCAAGACTGATTAGAAAAGGAACCTGTTACTGTTTGTAATTACCTAAGGTTATTGTGATGATGAAGCATCTGATTAGAAAACCAATTAGGTGTCAATAGCCTCCCAAATAATTGCTCAAGGTGTGCTTTGTATTCCTGTGAAATTAACACATTGATTGAACAAGGTTGTAAAGAAATGTAGCGCCCTGCATAAATCGGTATTTGGGTGCATATAAATGGTAAATGGACTGAATTAATTAGTGCTTTTCTAGTCTTGCTCCTGAGCCTGTGTGGGAAGTGGGGTGATATTAACTAGAAATAGTCAGGGATCCAAACTTGCTGCCATAACTTCACTAACTTCAAAAGTGCATTAAGAGGGTAAACTGGTGAGGAAAAAACTTCAGCAACACTTTAAGTGCAGGAACACCAGTATTTGAGACCAGTGCGTTTTGGCTGTGGCCTTCTTAAGGGTAATTTACAAATCATCACAAAGGTAGGATTTAAATAAAAGGTACAATCATAATACCTATTATTTTAATTTGTTGCCAAGAACTTACAGCGGTTTCGACAGGAAAGGTTTCACTGAGGACAGGCCAGATCTTGTGTACACCTACTCAGCATAATTTCTAGATGTTGCCCTTTAAAAACTTTTGTCAATATTGCTGCAAAGGTTAAAGCGGTAGGAGGTCAGCCTATCAGTGCTCAGATCACCCACTGCACAATGTATTACATTGGTCTGCATTGCTGTTGTCATAAAAGGACATCTTTCTAAAGATGACTCACAAGACAGTTCATATCCAGTAGGTGGGTTACTACAATTTGAGAGATTTGTATGTAGAGTTCACTATAAATAGTACTATTATTATTTTTATTATTTCCCATCATTTCTTATCATTCTGTTTAACTCCATGGAAAACATTTGTCTTCTTCTATGTCCAGTCTTAAATTGCCAGTATCACATGCAAATAAATAGGGTGGAACAGAACCTTTTTTACACATCTTATTTGTTGCACATGTAATCTTTGTAGATAACATACCCACTGAATGCACAAACAATGTCATTTTTCTTCCTTATTAGGAATCCGCTCTGTGTACAAAGAAGTTTTTAATTTTAGCATCTTAGATCACCTTTAGAAAAAATACATCTTGTTGTATTTAGATGTGTTGAGCCTACAAGTAGAGGAGTTTTGGTGCTGTGACGTTGGTGTATACACACTCATTCTTCGTAGTAGCAACAGGAATGTAAAAAATGGTCTTCATAACAAGTTGGGATACTGACCTAGCTAAAAAACAAATTATCTCTTCAATAACCCATGTTACTCTCAGCAAAAGATCGATACGAATCATATCGAACATTAGCTGACAGTAGAAACCTCAATTATCCGAGTTATGATTGTTAATCTTCCTTTTAAGGATATATGTTCTTCAATAGATATAATCAAATGTGCAACTAGATCCACAAGGGGTTTATGGTGATTTTTGTTTTTAATGCATCATCAGCTATTGGTGCTTAAGAAGTTCTTATAAATTTGCTAATCAATTCTTCTCAATGAACATGTAACAGTACCAATGTCTCAACCATCAAGGTGCACTGAAAGAAGGCAACCTTGGAAAAGTCTCAGATGTAATGTGCTTGTAAATGTGACTAAGTTTAAAAAATTATATATGAAAACAGAGAGCTATATGCACTAAAATAAACGATGCATGTTACTGAATGTAGTCAATGCTTGACATAACCTCAAAATGGTAAACAAGACAGTTTGACAGATTATAACTTGAAGTTAAATCAGGAATGCTCATCTGAAATCTGTTGATGTGCTCTTTTTTGTCATGTTTATTAAGAAACATTAAATAATGCTAACAGATAAAATGGCAGCAACTGAGCCATGAAGTATTATGTTAGAGGTTACATCATGTGCTCCTAACAGATTACAGCAACTGTAGCTCATTTCTGGGGCATGACAAATTCTCCTCGGGCTACTGAGGGGCTTTTATTTGAGTAATTCACTCCTGATCAGGTCACATAATTTCATATATGTTTTGTTTTCTGCACCAGATCTTCTAAATTCAAATACAGAGGCAAAAATGCCACCATAAGATAACTGTATAAAAGTCTAGAATTAGGGTGATGTGCTTCAAATATGTCTTAATTCCCTATCCTGTTTAGACTGAATCAGTTAGCCCATAGATCTCCGAGGCTTTATAGGCCATGTAGCAGTATTGTACCTTAAATTTATTACCACGCTCTTTACAAAGGTTACATAAAGAATTAATGCTAGATTGGGCAGCATTTCAAATAATACTCACTTTTTCACACACGTCTTCATTACATCAAAAATGTATGACACGTATCTGGGAAAAAAACGGTATGCTTTCAACCAAACTTGTGAAAACCCTGACCTGTGATTAGCTGCTGTGACTGTGAAGAATTGTATTATTTCTACACTTGTAAACTTCAACACTTGAGTTACATACAGTAGCTACACCTTTGAATATATTCTAAAATCGTCTTTTTTACTCTACGAGAAGCAAGATTGTTTTTCTCTCTTTCAAAAAATTGATTGAATGAATGAATTTGCATTTTTTTTCCCCGAAGATTTAAAAAATAAGTAACGGTGCATTTTTGGCTCCCTGGAGCTTCCATAGCGTTACTTTCACACTGCAGTAAGGCAAGCAATATGAAACAGCAAGGGACGATATAGCAGTGAGAGTGGGAAGTTTCTTCCCAAGAAATGAATAAAATCATCTGTTGTTTGAAACTGTTATAAGTTTGTTGACATGGAGCAAGAGACCCCACACTGCAACATTTGCCTACAAAGCCTCACAATTAAAGACAGCAGCACCACTATCCTTTTTTATCAACTACAGCATTCAGCCTAATATTAAAAATTGCAGTCTTTCTAAGATGAACAATACTGCACTGATACTAAGCTAAAAATAGCTAACTATAGGCAAATCTTTTTCACAAGGCACTGCAGGAAAGAGGAACAGTGAAGAACTGTCATCAAAGCAGTAGTGCATACGGTGCAAATTTCTAACATGGCGAAAATTAGCAAATTATGACCAAAATCATTCAATGGAATCCTCTTTTTCTGCTAACTGCTCTTTTCTGCTAACTACTAGCTCAAAGAAGACTCAGAATCAGTTAGCTGAAGGTTATTGCTTTCAGATTGAGTAAATCATTTAATAAAACATTTTTTGGCCAGATAAGGTTTTATTCACATCTTGGATCGTGAATTGGTTTGAAGACATGACTTGAAATAACTTTACTGATTTGATGTGAAGGGAAGAAATGTTTGTCGTATTTGCCTTAGGGTCTGCTGATCAGGTAAAATCCTTCACTGAATGCCTTGCAGCTAATTCAGTGCTTTACTATGTCAACGGTAAAACTATTATAGACTTGTAGGACTTTGTTTACCCCGACATGTATTAAAACATGTGTAGAATGATCCAACATAGAGATACACTGATCAATTGGCAATCGGCTGATAGTGTCCTTATCGCTATTGATAAGTTTTAAAAATAGTCCAAAGCAGACTGATGAGGTTTTTCACAACAAAACAAACGCCAGTGCATGCAGGAAATCTCACTTCTCAGACCAAGGTCTCCATTATCAATTTTTTTAAAATTCCTTTTTAAAATAAGGTTTATAGTTTACAAATTGTATCAACTGGCACATTTACACCAAATGTGACGACTGCAAAAAATAAGCCTGTTTCGTTTACTTTTGCTCCCCTTGAAATTCACCGGGAAAATAAACGTAATTCACACAGCAAGGGAAACGTCACTCAGTCTACTGATTCCTCAACATGGTGGACATAGATTTACCAAGAGACTCGTAGTGCCTTTTTTTTTCTTTCTTTTTTTACTTTTGATTTGAAAGCAGAACAAACCTGCCAGTGTTCCTGGTTTTACTATAATCCCAGAGACGTAATCAGTAGGGAAAATACATCTATCTCCTCCAGAAACAACCTCTGAATAATAGGTTGCTTTTACGGGGACTTCCACCTCTTTGTGAGTCGCTTTGGGCCCCTGCTGCCCAGTATTCTGGTCAGATCGGTGTGAGACACTGGCAGAGAAAGCACCAGAACCAGGGACAAGGCAGCCAGCTGTGCCCCCCTCTGGAGCTAAGATACAGCAGCGGGAGATTGGAGGAGAGCAAAAGTACAACGGAGAAGCCTACTGGGCAGACAGCACACCTGAGCAGAGGAGAGGCGGTGTTGGTCAGTGCTAGCCTCTAGAGAAGGAGCGCATGTTTCTCTACTTCAGCACAGCTGATTCTGATAATTGCAGTTCAACAAAAGCCTATTAATCATCTATCAACGATAATCAGCTGTGCTGAAGCTGGAAAAACTCTAAAACCTGCAGGATAGCGGCCCTCCTCTAGAAGCTAACTGCTGGTGGTGGAAGGAGTGATAGGAGTAGATCAGAGGAGTCTGCAGGCAAGACAGAGCAGGGAAGAGGCGATGTCTTGCTGGTGTGTGCTCTGGAGGTCAAAACCGTCTTTCGAGGACTAGTTTGAAAAGGCATTTTTAAAAGCCACCTACCTAACCTCTCAAAAGCTTGTCAAGATAATTTTCTCTATCTTCCATTTGGATTTAAAAAGATTGTCTGCCTCTTTCACTAAAACAGTTGTCAATTCATGATACTTTTTCATGTATATCTTTTTTACTTAATAATAGAATGCTAATGTATATGACACAACAGTGCTGAAGAATTCATGGATTTGATCCTGTGATCAGCAATATCAGCATTTTTTCTTAGAGAAAGGGGAACCACCAATCAGGGAGTGACTGGAGACTAACACTGACCTGATGCCTCAAAGTCTTGATTGGCCATGTTCCACGAATCTCGGATTTGTAGTAAACTGCTTTCCATCGCTCTTAGATACTCTTCAGGACAATTACATTTTGGGTAGTCAACAGCACACTGGCACCAGCAGTCGTTGTCCCGGCACACAAACAGGCCCTCCTCATTGCAGCCAATATAACTTAGAGCAGCCTGCACAAACCTGGCTCTCAGATACTCTGGCAGTATGGCCTGGAGGCCTGAGGCAAAGACACAAACAGAAGAAAAAGAAATGAATGCATAAAATAAGAGCGGTACCAAAGTCATTTACCTTTGCAGTGCAATAGTAGATTGCTACTCTTTTCAACATCTTTAGAAAATTTGACTTAACACTAGTAATGACTTTCTTATTTGCATTGTGTGGCTTATATTTGGCAACAAATGCATTTAAACTAAGACTATCTCAATTTCATGTTTTACTCCACTTTTGTTCTGGATTATTGTTCCTCAAGATTTACTTCAAAATTTTCCAAGTATGCACCAGGGAAAAAAGAAAGAGTGATTGAAGCTAAATTTGTTCTGACACCCTCACACTGTAGTTATAAACTTGCCAGGGAACAGACACAGTGACAATTCCATCAGAAATTGGGGGGAGTTCAATTATAGATGGCCAACCTTGCAAATGAATCTTGTTTTCAGGGCTCTGAACCAAAACAGAGCTGACAGAGTCGAGGTTGTCATAGTTACTGCATCCAAGAGGGCCCGTCCTTGTTTCGGTCACCTAAAGGGAGAAAAGCAGAGCCAGATAATAATTCATACTAAGGAAGAAATTCACTTTTGGCAAACATTAAGAAAGGAATTCTAAATTCAGTTTCTAAGCAACAAAATTGTGCCTTAACCTAAAAAGGAATATCACAAACCATTTATGATTTTTGATAAGAAGTTGCTATATTGTTTATAGAAAAGGTGCACATGCAAAAAAGTTGATGTGTTGCTGGTAATCTGAGTGCACAATGGAACACAGGCTCAAAACTATGTGGTCCTTCTTTATTTATATGTAAATAAATATGTACAGTGGTAATGAGAATTGTAAATGACTGTAAGGTTCTTAGCCAAAAATAAAAATTATGAATATTATTTAGTTATCTTTACATATAATATCCTAGATTCCTACCAACAAAAGCATAAAAAGTCTAGAAAGAGGAAAATAATAGAAATTTAAAGATCTATCTGTCTGACAGACAGTTTGAGAAGGTGCCAAAGTCAGACTTAAAGCGGGATTAATGGGGAGATATGCCTTTTAAATCCTTCCACTTCATATTTAAATCACTAGGTTGTGGTGTATGAAAAGTCAAACTAAGATACTTTGCTCTGAGTTCTTCATTATTTTCACTCAACAAACCACTCTTCTGTTTTGAGGAGCTGCTTGTCTGTAAGTAACTAGAATTGAATCATCACTTTAAATTCAAAAAAAGAACTTGACACCCTGACCCATTCAGATAATGGGGGGGGGGTGTCAATGCAGAGTATGGTTTTATAACAGAGCAGAAACTGAGAGACAGTGTAATGAACTGGATATTTCGACTCATCCACAAGCAGTTTGGCATCCTTAAAATTTCACTGCGAGAAATAAAAATGGCATATTCACAAAATTGATAAGCCGGAAGTCCATAACCTTGTTTAGGAGGTCTGCAGCAAATGCTGGTACGCTTTTGTTCAAAAAACATAATAGGGAGCAGAGAAAACTAAGTGGATTAAAAAATATAACCCAAACAGAATATAATGGTATTCAAGCAGCACCTGGAGATACTCAATTGTGTTCTTCTGCACTCCTAGTACATTTCAAAAACTAGTACATTACTAATTTTAAGAACTGAATTTGAAAAAAAAAAAAACTCCAAGAAACAGTAAGGCATTTACTGGGAAGGGATTATTAGAGAAATATGCATAAGTGGCTACAATATTCTCATATTTATGTGTACTGGGAACACATTAACATAAATATATGGGGAGTGAGTGAATTAATTTTGGTGCAAGTTTGGCTCTTAATTCTGTGGGAATATATAGTCATAAACACTATATTTTAGACTATGGGAAAAATAGACTTTTTTATCCATTGAAGCTATAAAATAGTTCAGCTTCAATCTCAACGCAGTACCAATATCATGACCAAGGTTAATTAAATAGCAACAAGGTAAAGTAAATAGCAGAGAAGCAGGGGTGCAGAAAAGGGAGTAGGAAAACAAGCATGAAGGATGAAGCATCTGGTCCTGCCCTGTTGTAAGTGGCTGATGTGGTTGTACTCAGGCTAAATAAAATTTTCTCCCTCTCTCTTATGATAGATGTGTCTGTGCAACGGTCTGCAAAGTCATCTGAGGGAGCCCTGGTTTAAATTAAGTCTATATGGTGCTATAAAAGAGCATCAGTCTTATATAAATATAAGCATTTGTAAATGACAAAGTGTCAGAGCAATTACACCAGTTATTTGTGATATTCTTTCATGTTATCCAAAGTTATGTTTTTTTTTTCATTGGCTTTAAAAAGGCAGAACGTTAAGTCCAATTGTGAATATAGCTCCCATATTTATATTATATTTATACAGAACATTTTATTTTATTTTTTAACCATCCTTCTACACCTTGTAAACATCCATATCCTGTATAGGACTTCTGGACAGATGAAAACTACATTCCGTGGCTTGTACTTGCGACAGTGCAATGACAAAAAAGTTGAATTCTATTCTATTCTATTGGATGACTGTTTAAAGCACAGGTGTAATCAATGTTCCCCAGTTTCATATAATTCATTTATCAGGACAAAGTGAGTTACTTTAGCTGTGTGTTCACAGTCACATATGATTTTGATTGTAAGCTTGATATGTGCATTTTTTTACTTATTTATTCTATGATAGCCCTTAAAGTAAAATATGTTTTTGTGAAATAGAATGGAAATCAACCAGCTATCCCCTTGGAGCTGCCCAAAGCATCTGGAGTACTTAGGCAGCATCTTGGAGAATATTAGACATAGGAGAATAATTGTAAATTAACTCTAAATAACTCGTACGAACAATTGAAGAACACATTTCTTCCTACAAACGGTTCTTGCATAAGACCAAGTAATTTTAAAGTTAAACTTTACAGTAGAAGAATAAGTGACATATCTCATAATGAAGAAAAAAGTGCAGTTATAAGTAAGAAAAGGCATGTTAAGCTAAAAAAGGACAAAAAACAGCAGCCACATAACAGAAAGATTCAAAAAGATGTAACAAACCTGATAAAAAAACACTTAGAGAAGGTCATAAAAATACCATGGAAACAGTTTTTATCATGGGGAGTGTTCAATAACCCCTGTAAGGCACATATTAATTAGAATATTACAAATGAATTATTGGTGCACAGGTTATCAGATCTAGAACCTGGACAACCAGTAGCATGTTTGTAAACACTTATTGGGCCTGTTGGGAGCAGTGAAAGTTATAGAGCAACAGCAGTGGGAAAGAAGGATCTCCAAAAGCGCTCCTTCATGCATTAATTATGCAGTAGCCTGTCACTAGATGAACTGTCCAACATGAGGTGGGAGACATTGTTCAACAGTGATGTTATTTTGCTCACAATCCTTCCACTCCCACCACCTGCAGTTTTTCCCTGGGGCATTCTAGGACAGAACTGATCCTGCTAATGAGGTCATCCAACCGCATAATTCAGGACCTTGAAATTCCTTTTTTTGCACAGATTTTGAGGCCGAATGGTAACTCTATCAGAAATTATCATTCCCCCCCCAAAAAAACTGCCATCCTGAGGAGAGATCTCTGTGCTATCATTATGTTATATAAAGTATGAAGCTAAAATGACACTAATAAACATTACTGAAGAAGTGGAGACGGTGGAGGAGTATAAATATCCCAGTGTTCACCTGGACAACAGACTTGACTGGAGATACTATAGAGGTCTCTTCAAGAAGAGACAAAGCAGACTGTACTTGTTACGTAGGAAGCTTTGGTCCTTCAATGTTTACAGCAAAATAATGCATGTCATTTATTTGGCGAGTGTGATCCCTTCTGCCATCATCTGCTGGGGTAACAGCATCACAGCCAAGGACTTAAAGCTCAACAAGATGACAAAGAAGGCAGGCTCTATTCTATAACATTCTGTAGAACTTATTGAGATGATTTTACAAAGGATAATTCTTTATTACATAAATAAAACTATGAATAACCTTCCATTGCCTTCAGTAAAAGGATTTTCCAGGTCGAGTGGAAGACAGGCCGCTACAGAAGATCATTCCTTCGTACAGATATAAACATCTACAACAACATATTAAAAAAAGAACATCCATGTTACAGTTTTTTTTTTATCATTAAAGTCTTTTGTTTCGTTTATTTATACAATGAATTTCTATGGAGAGCCAGTAGACCACTATTAAATGTGCACAATTTGCACTCAATTGCACGCTTTTTTCTTATTCATATTAATATTTACATATTTAAATATTTCTTGTAAAAAAGCCTTAGGCTTCTGGGCCATTGACCAATGAGGTGTTTTGTTTGTTTGTTTGTTTGTTATGTTGTACTATCCCAGTAATTACCACTTTCACTTTAAACAACACTGTGTAATCTATGACACAATTATCAACTTAATTTCAGATATATTAAATGAGTTTTCAATGTACAGCATATGGTGCCTGTCTAGACTAGATGTGGGCTGCTCTTCACAGATTGAGAGGGTCAGATCTATCAATAAAAGATGATATGACCCAGACCCTCGCTGCTTTACAGCAGTCTGAACTCCTCTTAAATACAGAGTTAACAAAGCTAACAAGAACACAAAACAGGTATCTCTGTCTGTCTGTCCATCCATCCATCCATCCATCCATCCATCCATCCATCCATATATATATATA
>JAUZNJ010034652.1:0-12602 GCA_034780135.1 Jordanella pulchra | reverse complement strand
TCTATCTATCTATCTATCTATCTATCTATCTATCTATCTATCTATCTATCTATCTATCTATCTATCTATCACAGTATCCCATTTTATGCCTCCTGTTTCAATTTTTTGCCAATCACAGCAGCAGTTGCAGCTGTGCTATATCACATCTTGATTTGTTTCACAACTGGCAGAGTTAACTGATAAATCCAACTCTTACCAAATCTGGTCAGGAGGAATGCACAAACAGTTTTTTTTCTCCAAAAAGGCACACAGGAGGTGTCACCTATGGTGTTGTGGAAGACATACTGTATGTCAAGATGAGTCAAACAGAGATGTAACAGAGAAAATTTGGTTATTTTTGGAAATAAAATACAATTTAAACTCTAAATGGAAGTTTTTTATTCTTTTTGAAAGGCCCTGTACCATATGACACATGGAGGGGACTGGGCCAGGGCCCTGGGGTTGGGAATCACTGCTTTACACCACTGCATCCGACACTTTGCGCTTGGTGATGATGAGAGGTGACTTGGATGGAGCTGGTTGACCATGGTTACCAATTCCTAGAAGCTCTCTGCACACTTTTCTTAAGTTAATCTGAAGGTCACATAATGTTTGGGGGGTTGTAGTGATGGATTCTGCTGAAAATTAACAATCTCTTTTCGACAATGCACTTCAGCATCCACTGTTTTTGCTCCATCAGTTTACGTGGCCTACCAATTCGTAGCTTAGTTGCTGTAATTCCATAACTTTTCCATTTTCTTATGATACAGCTGAAACTTTACTGTATAATATTTAGGAGTGAGGAAATTTCATGATTAGATTTGTTGCACAAGTGGCAAGTTCCATGCTGGAATTCACGGAGCTCCTTACAGCGGTCCCTTCTTTCACCAATGTTTGTTAAAACAGTCTGGCTGCCTGGGTTTTTGATTTTACACACCTGTGGCCATGGAAGTGATTGGAACACCTGATTCCAATATTCTGTAACTTCACCATGCCATCAGATTGAATGTATTTGCTACTTACTGATTTCATCTGAGCTAGGCGGACCTGCATTTTACCAATCAAGTCACTGTGCTATACTTATTATGGAAATCTAACAGCTGTGCCAGCATCTCTGGGTCAATGAGATGCTTCTAGTTCTGGGAGTCAAGGATCCAACTGTGGTTGGGTCACAGTCAGTTTTTGCTGTGTTTCAATCCGACCAGGACCCATAGCGATCCTTCTTGTGGAGTGGGTCGTCCAGAAAAAAGAGGTAAGGTGAGAAGGCTCTTTGGAGCCAAGAGGGGTGTAGAGGCAGATAAGAGTAAGAACCTGGCAGGGAGTGCACCAAACACAAGTAGGGATGGTTGGCCATGTCCCGCTCAGTAGCTAATGGGAGGAGAGCCAAGTAGGATGCTGGACAGAGAGTGCACTAGAGCCGGGCAGAGGCAGCGGGTGGGTGGGGCCGCTTTTGAAGCTAACAGCAGGAACAGTGGTAGTAGTAGCAGAGAGTACATCAGAGATCATGCATAGGCAGCACCCAGTGTCTTGTTGACAACTGACCATGGGAGTTGACAGGAAACAGGGAGATCAGGTCACTCCACCCTGCACAATTAACTAAGCTGTGCTGATTGGACTCTTTTGGTTTAGTGGCTGGCAGAGCAAATACAGTTATGCTTGAGAGTTTACATACCCTTCCATTAAAGACAGAAAAAAAATAAATGGGAATCATGACACTGATTTAGTATGTGTGTGTGTGTGTGTTATATGATAATAAATGAAAGAAGCCAAGCCTGATGGACCTCATGAAACCAGATTTTGTTGAGCAACACTTTGAGGCAATCAGTAAATTCGGGTGTTTTCAATAAGGCTTCGGAAATGTTTCAGAAGACTTCTGCACCTGTGGACAGGTTTTTTGGTTGACCGTTAAACTTTAAAGTAAAGTACTTTAATTTGTCTGCGACAGTTTGCTTTTTGCATTTATTTTTTAAACACAAATTCTAAATTATTATACTTTTACAGTTGTGTGTTATTTTAATTATTAGTGTGAATTCATAATTTTCTTGATGGTAGAGTATGTAAACTTTCAAGCCCAACTGTAATTTCAATGGAGATGACTTGGTGACTCTACAATGCTCATCTTTGGTATGAATAAAACATTGTCTTTAGAGTTTATTATTATACTTAAGATAAGGCTATATGAGACCTTATTTACAGCCTATTGGTTGGTTGGTTTATTTTTAAAAGAAAAAAAGCCACCAGTTATACATTTTTAAATTCCATAATGAAAAGTGACTTTCCTCCTGATTCAACTCCGGTCCATCTCTGTTTGGTTTTGGTAGTGACTTAAAGGCGGTCATAAAACTGGCATAGAGAGACTTTGCACCTTTATTTTCTATCATAACTTTTGGATTTATAGTTTTATTTCAGGTTTGCCGATTTCATTCTCAATACAGAAAGACTACAAATCTATAAAGATCTGATGGCCTGCCTCGAGGCTCATGCGATACTTCCTGGTCAGGAGTGGTACTGTTTACAAGTTAGTTGGTGTGTGGGCGTCCTTGTATAGACGCACAAAGACACCCAACCATGCACACACACACACTCACACCGAGGGTCAATTGAGAGATTCCAATGAACATAACAGTCATGTTTTTGGACTGTGGAAGGAAGCCGGAGCATCCGGAGAAAACCCATGCATGCACAAGTTTGTGTTGCACAGCTTTATCTTTTATATTCATTATGATGCAAACAATAACAGCAACAATATCATTATCATTTACATTACTATACTTTCTTTTGCTCTGAACCTAAGTTGCCGGTTCAGCTGTAAAAATGTTCTTTCTTAACCTGTAGGATCTTACTGCACTTTAAATAAACCGTTTGTTAAAAAATACATACATACAATGCATATTGGACTAATAAATTTGCTATTTGAAAGGTGTGCTGTCTCAAGAATACAATCAACAAAAAATAAATTTAAGTTTTTCAAAGACTCTATCTATCTATCTGTCTGTCTGTCTGTCTGTCTGTCTGTCTGTCTGTCTGTCTGTCTGTCTGTCTGTCTGTCTGTCTGTCTGTCTAAAATCTTGATTTCTTATTTCTGCTGTTGGAAAAAAAAACTGTATTTTTTTCTTTATCCAAATGCCTAAACAGCAAGACCTTGATAAAAAAAAAAAAAAAAATATCCATCTATCCATCGATCTTCTCCTGCTTCATCTGTCAGGGTCCTGGTTGGGCCGGTGCTTATCTCCGACAGACTATGGGCGTAATGCGGGGTACACCCAGGACAGGGTGTCAGTCTGTCACAGGGCAACACATAGACACACAAAGACGTACAGTACAACCAAGCTCGCACACACTCACACCTAGGGACAATCGAGAGATGCCAATTCAAAGTCATGTTTTTGGACTGTGGGAGGAAGCCGGAGTACCCGGAGAGAACCCACGCATGTACGGGGAGAACATGCGAACTCCATGCAAAAAGACCCCAGGCTGGGATCGAACCCAGAACCTTCTTGCTGCAAGGCAACACCCACGGTGACACCGTACAGCCAGTAGAAGATTCTAGATAAATAATGTTAAACCTTTATTAATGGACAATCACTGAAGATTAGTGATTTATTTTAGTGTAGTAAAATACAACTATAAAAAAATTCTGTATGGTAAAATACTAGAATTACTATGCCTTGATTTATTTTAAAGTGGCAGTTCACTAGTAGTAAAATACGCAATATAATTTCATATAAAATTTGATTTAATTTAACGCTAAAATTCCAAATACATTCATACGTCAAAAAAAAGATTAAACTCCACCTTTATTTTCCCATTGCCTATAGCTGGTTGCACTTGCATGGTCACAGGTGGCCTGATACCTATTTACAGTGGTCTTTGGCAAGAGGCAATTGGCACTTTGGATAGACCGCTACTCATAGGGCAGAACAGAGACGCACAGAACAAAACAACCATTCACCCCACCCACACCTCAAAGGAAAATTAAGAGGGGTCAATCAATCTACAGTTCAGGTTTTTAAATAGAGGGATGAAGTATCTGTACAAAACCCACACATGCAAAGGTAGAACATGTAAATTCCAGGCAGATAGATGAGACTGAATACAATAGCCACTTGCTGCAAAATAACAACGCTACCAAGTTGGTAGCGTTAAAACCACCTTGTAGCACTAGTACCAACTGGTGCAATTGTTACTATTGCTACTCTCATTGGACAGAAATGTATGATATGAGTAACCCAATTTGCATATTTGAACTGTTTAAATCAACTCCACAATCAATATTGCAGTCAAAAACAGGTCTTTCAATGCAGATTTCAAGAGCTTTTATTTCTAAATTTGGAAGAGAATTGGGAGCTGGAGGAGACTCACAGCATGTAATGCTAAACAACAGACTGCATGTCAGGAATGAATTCGAAAATGAGGCCTGAAACTTGCTTAAGTCACTTTCTACCCAGAAGTTGTGATGTACAAGAACAAACCTGGTGGAAGAATATGCAGTCCTTACGGAAACTCTGACCCATCTGTATGCCCTTTTTGGAGAACTTCTCTTTTTGGAGTACTGGTAACACAGATGGTCAGGTTGGAAATGGAAGCCAAATACATTCTACTTTCAAAAACTAAATTTTACTCAATATTAAACATCAGTTTGACTGTATCATGAGCAATTAAAACCACGTTTATGATTGCACTATTGAGTCCTAGCTCTACATACAGTCCTTTAAGCAAGGTGTATAAACCAACTTTTAATCTTAAATCAAAGTTCTCACATTTAAGTTGTCCAAGTTTTTACAATCATACTCAAATATGAATAACAATTGATGCAAGGATCTTGGTTGAATTCAAATGAATAAAACTTAATTAGGCTGATATCGACCATAGATTGCGACAAGCTGTGAGGTAATCACAGTTAAAAAGCATTTAAATATTGTTGTGTCATGGGATGTGGTTGCAAAGGACAACAAATCAGATGTTATGCAAGTTTACCAGCAGATTATTAAGTTATATTTTTAATAACTAGAACTGGAAGTTATAGTTATATATATACAATCGGGCTGAGACTGTTCCGTGGATGACAAACAAGGAATTGCTAGGTGAAAAGCCGTATGTTTTTTGTCATCTGCTTCAGGCAGGCGGGATCGCAATGAAAGATTGCAGTCAGCTCGCTCTGAATCGTATACAGAAAGCAGTCTGGTTTCACCAGCAAAAACCAGACTTCTCTGGATGGAGGTGGCCATGTAATGGGATCAGCTGAATACCAGTGTGTCTCACCTGACAGACCCTGAGGTCACAGGGCAAAGAAACCAAGGTGGGTTTGAAAGCGAATTTTAAGGGACATGGTGTCAGAAAGGAGTTGGGTTGCTTATGTGGTGGGATTGCTTACATCATAATCATTTCATCCTCAATACAGAAAAGCTAATCAAGACGTTTTCCTGGGAGACAGACACTACATGCAAACTTCACTTCTGCAAAGCTGTCAGCATATGAAAAAATAGATATAAAAGGGTTAAACTTCACAGGTTTGAAAAAAAGCCAGGAAATAGTTTTTTTTATGTGAAAAATAAAGAGTGCAAGATCTGACCATTATTACTCCAGGAAAACATCTTCATGAACTGTGGCGAAAGTGTTTATAGATACCTACAGCACCTTACGGAAGCAAGGCATTGGATACCGCCTACACCTCTTGGACAGGCTGCACGTAAACTGAATTTCCCTTCAGGGATCAATAAAGTATAACTGAATTGAACTGATTTGAATTAACTAAAAAAAATGATTTTACTTTCCTGTACTTGCATATTTTTACCACAAACCTTAAAAATACTTTATACTCACTTTTAGCCACTATGATCAGCACTGGGAAATCCCCGACAGCCTTGCCAGCTTCAAACTGTTTTCACTGGAGTCCCAGTTCTGTTGCCCACTGGTATGCAGGGGTTCTACTGCTATGAACAACAAGAGATTATTTTAGTATAATCATAATACTGATGAACTGGCTTCACGAATAACATATTGGGGTGGACTTTCTCGCTTAAAAACGTGTTAAACATATATATTTTTTATCTCCTTAAACCAAATAAAGCCAAGCTACAATCTAGATTGCACCTACAGAACAAAGGAGCTAAACAACCAGAGTGCCAAGCATCCAGAGCACTAAAGCATCTTTACTGGTGTTTGACCTAGCTTCCAAGTCTTGGCATTTAGCATTTTTGACACCCAGAAGGCATTTGGTCTGAGCCCACCATAAGGAGGTAAGGAAGGTTAAAAAATTGGCCCTAGTGCTGATCCCTGTGGTACTCCACAGGTAATCCTAGAGCTGAACAAGATTTACCTTTAATCTAAACAAACTGAAATATGTCAGACAAATAAGATTTAAACCAACCTAATGCTGTTCCCATAATTCCTGCAAAATGCCCAAGCCTCTCTGAAAGAATACTTTGATCAACTGTATCAAATGTAGCACTGAAATATAACAGGACAAGTACAGATACAACTCCATTAAATTAGGCCATGTATTATTTGTGACTTTCACCAGTGCCATTTCAGTGGTGGGTACTAAAACCGGACTGAAGCTCTCCAGAAAGGTTATTACGGAATATTTGCTCACACACTTGTTTAGAAGCTATTATGCCAGGAATTTTAGATTAGAAAGATTAGATATAAAGTTCTTTAGACACTAAGGTGTATATGCATAATCAGAGTTTGATTTAGTAATGTCTTAAGGAGATTCACCCTCTGCTTGTGTTAGTGTGATTACTTCTTAATTAATGGCTGAATCATTTTGTATAAATTATGTCTTTGAATACACAGATTCATTTACATACATTTTTGAATAGAGCAATAGTAATAAGAGACCCAAGTTACTGAACCTCTATATGGAGAAGGGACTGATGATTTCAGTTACACCTAAAATTTTATCCATGATCTCCTATGATGTTGAGAAGACAACAGCTCTTACAGTAGAGGCTGAGGTGGAGGGTTGCCGGCACTGATAAAGTAATGAGTCACCTTTCAGTCTGGCTCGCATGTGAAATTCCTTCTGTGTGTGTTTATCTGTTTTTATTCTGCTTCCCTCCTTGGAGTTTCGAACTCCTCTTCCAGTAGACAAACCTTACAGTAAAATTTTTTTTCCTATCCATACACTGGTTAGAGTCCATTTGGGAAATAGCAAGTGGTTTCCTTGCTGTCAGCCCATTTTTCATCAGGAGAGAATGGGAAGACAGGCACTACCAGACCAGATGTCCACTAATGTATGGGCGAGAGACATGTAAAGAGAGGCTGAGATCGCAAAGGAGGGAATCTGCCTGTCTGCTGCTCGTCTTGCCTCACTGCTGTTACCATGACAACAGGCTGAACCCAGGAGAGTGGCGCTTCAGATTCCCCTCATATTCCTCTTTCCGTCTTCCTTCTTTTCTGATGTCTTTCCCATCGACCCACCCTCTCCTTACCACCCCCCTTCAGCCCCTTGCTGGAATCTTTCAAATTCCTCCCTGTCTTGACATTCTTTCATCTCTTGTCCACCAGTCTCTTTTTGACACATAATTTCTATGTATTCACTCATTTCTTCAGAAATATTTATTTATACATAAATATATCATGTATTGAATTCCCACTCTTTCCATAGCCTCCATTTCATCTCACTACCCAACAAGTTCCGAACCAATTTCCCACTTAAAGGTTCAGTGTTGTCTTCACAAATACGATAAAACTATGCTATATCTATGGAAAACACAAACAAAGCCACAGAAAGAATGTTTTATATGCATCTGCCATCATTTAGCTTTTTTAAATATAAATTAATACGCAGAATTTTAAGTTAAAAACCACATATTAAAATGTAAAATGTAACCCTCGATGCTGGCTGAAGTATTTAAATTCAGCTTACAGGAGTAATTTTGGTGAAAAGTAATAAAGGAAGCCCTTATAGTTAACCTTGCTGTAGTCCATCTTTTTGAGTATATATGTGGAGACAGAGGAAATAAACAACCTGGCACAGTGTGAATGGATAGATTTTTATAGCATTTTTAGATATGTTTTTTACACAAAATACTTTAAAATTGTCGCATTTACCCAATAGCGCTCACAAACTTGTACACATTTATAAACTTGTGAACAAGAAAAGCTTGGGGTTAAGTGTCTTGCCCAAGAGCATATTATTTTTTGACAACGGGAAGCAGGAATCAAACATAAAAAATTTGGATCACAAGTTAACTATTCTTTTTTTTTTTAGCTTTTTACAAGCTTTCATTTTTCTGACAGTAGGCTAACAGGAATGGGGGTATGAGAGAGGGGGAGAGACATGCAGGAAAGGACCACAAGCCAGATTTGAACCTGGCTCGTCTGCTTCAAGGACTAAGGCCTACATACATAGGTCATGCGCACTAACCACTGCACCACCTGCACACACACAAGTTGACTATTCTTTTAGTGATTCATAATTGCCGACTGGAAGAAGCCCTTTATTTTGACCAAACTACAGAACACTCTAGGAATATTTTTGTATTGTCAGCAGCAGAGCACCGTGCCCTGTATACTGGTTTAAGAAACTCTGAATACCACCAGAAGACCTGCAGTCTCAGATCAAGTTGTTGTGGGGGAAACAATCATGCCAGAATAGTATTTTTTGCCCTAGTAGTCTTTATTAACTGTGTTGCAGACAGAAAATTGGTAGAAAAATGAAGGTTGAAGAGTATGAATCAGCGATCCAGAGGTCATCTCCCTGTGGCTGCATTGAAGACTGATAGTATACATTTATGTTTATCCCACTCCTAGAATGCCATCCATCACTCTAAGGATTTTTTTTCGACTTTCTGGATCCTGGTAGGCAATAAAATTCACCAGTCAGGGGATTTCCTAAGCAATCAAATTTTCAAAGCTTTTAAAAATTCTGATAAAAAAACTTATAAACCTGTTCTGCATCACCTTATGACAGAATATTTTAATTCATTTTGCAGTGTCGCATGACCGATGAAAACAGTCCAAGAAACCTGGAATTGTCTTTGGCTAAGACCTGTACTGGCCAAACTCGAAGCTACTTTACCATGCTCTTGGCCAACTTAATTTCATCCAGAGTAAATAAGAGACTTGGTAATTTTTCTTTGCAGATGTTTGTTTCAAATAACAGCAACCTCTGTATTGTGTTTTCTTTTGTCTTTCGAGAAGAATAACTGAGGATGAATCCTTGGAGAAAGACACTGGTTAATCAGAGCATAACTGTCTCCAACACAGAATTGGGATTTTAAGCCTTTAGTAACAGGACAAATAGCCAGCACCATTTGCTTAATTTTGCTGGAAAGTTTATTTTGATGAATAACAGTAAATATCCTTAACCTGATGTTACCTTTGGTAAACACTAAACTAAAATCTAAAACTTCTCCTCTGCCAGACAAAACACATGATGTGTTTTAAGAACATGTACTAAAACTAGGAAGAGATTCCTCTTTTTGTGACATTTTCCTATTTCAGCTTTGAATGGATTTAGGTAAATAACATCCTTTTAATTGCTGGTAAATCTTTCACTGAGAATGCTGAGAATAAGTATCTCTCTGTTGGTCTCTCTTTTATCTGCTGAGGGAATTTGTTCAAGGTTTTATTTATGGTCAGTAAATTAGATAACAGAACACTGCTGCCCTTGGGCAACATTGAAAACATCAAATATTGCCCATGTGTAAGACAGATTTATTATTTTAATGAAAAGCTAAAAAAATCCAGCGCATGAAATGTATCCAATGTGATACGATTTACAAATCTGAAGAAACAGTAAAAACACATGTTATATGTGGTCTTAAAATGACCTTTGTTCTTAATGATATTGCTGTATTACTTTTATGCACCATTCACTGCAGCTGATATAGAACTATTTCCATGTGTTCTGTGACACAAAGTGTTGCAAGAATGTTTTGAACAAAATGGAAACTGTATCCGGTGATTTATCTTGATAAGACTCTTGGCTCAAGACAATTTTTTTACAAAAGATTTATTTAAAGAAACCCATAACCCTGTTTAAGATGTTTAAGTCAATGCAGGTGAGACATGAAATTGGGCTATGGGTAAAGGTTCTCAGTCATCCACCCCTGAAGACATCTGAGAAACTGTGTAGGTTGGCTGACAAACTGTTACATCTGTCAGGGACATTAACCCCACTTCCTGGACTTACTTTTCACACACATATGCACACACACCGATGCTCAGATATGATACACTTTGTATCATGATAACACTTTGTATCAGTGTTGCTTCTTCATGCTGATGTTTTTTGTAATCTCAAACTGGATCCTGCTAAGGATAATGTATGAAATTTGTTTTTTTTTTCCTCCCCTACCCATTGTGATCTCTTTCTTTTGTTTTTCTAATAAGCAAGGGCAGAGCATTTTTTCCAGCAGCAAGGCCTTGGACACCTCGTCCACCCCATGTATAATGTCTGTGTACTGTCTTTCTGCTTGTGTTGTCTACTTGGGCTGTACCAAAACTGACTTTTCCTTTGGGGATAAATAATGTATAATAAAGTATAATTGAATTGAATTAAACTAATTGGTTTTTAACTCCCTCATCAGAGTGGTTTTGATCACTTGCCTCTTTAAAATTTGAATCAGGTGAGGGTAGGTGTAGGGTGAATGTCTTGGATAGGGCTGCTAAAAGTGCTTTGTATGGCGGCGTCAAGTTATGTCTGAAATCACCTCCTCTCTGCCTGTTAAGGGACAGTTTTTCCAGGTTAACAAAGATGGCTTCTTTGACCTCCCTCTCAAGCCATCTGTCTTCCTTGGCTAGAATATGGACGTTATTGTCCTCAAACTGGGGTAGTTCAGACAATAGTACAGCAACACATAGTTTAGCTGTAAACTCAAGAGTAATTCAAAATACATGCCTTAAAATTTGGAAAAATAATCAGATTTCACCACTTTGATGGACTGGCTATACCCTTGACAAGTAAACATAGGCTCCTGGTCCCAGAAAAACAAGAAAGCTGTAAAACTATGTTCTTAACTTCTCATGTATGGTGGAGCATGGATGTTTTAGGATCCTATATTTGAGGGGTCTTAGCCCCAGGTAAGATACCTTGCTGCATGTGAAACACACATGCAAAACATTTTTAGTCTAAGGGCCTAAAGCAGACAGCTTTACATGCAAAATGCGCTCCTTTAGAGTTTACTTTGGTTATAAAATAGTCTAGTCTTAGTCTCAGTGTTAGTATTATGCCCTTGAGTATATAGTACAGAATAGGCTATTTCAAAACACTTCTGTCAACACAGCTCTTTCTCTGCACTACATTGCATGTGCTATGTTTTCATTCCTATTTGGGCCAACAGACCATCATAAATTGTAATTTTATAGATAGCCACAACCATTTATTTTAGAAATTAATTGACTTTATTCAATCGCTAAATAATACAGCATGAGTAATAAAGTTTGTTATTTGTATATAAATAACTTCACAAAGAACTGTCTTATATCCATCTATCGATGAAAAGAAAGAAATACCACATTTATACAAAGCGTAAAAAGGAAAAAAAAACAATGAACAGTATCACTGTTATCTTTATTTTAGATTTTAGTAGGAATTTCCTGCTCCCTGTGTTTCCTTTTCCATGAAATGTGGGTCCAAGTAGTTCTTGTAAAATGTGTTAAAGTTTGCTGAATCTTGGTCTAGTGTTTCACAAAACAATAACATTTCTCCAGTCATAATAGTTGTAACTTTAAACCCAGACTATAATTCGACAAACCTTTGTCACAGTATCCATAGCATAGGTTTTACAGAAAAATGTTATGGAATGTTGCCTTTGGTGAAAACTAAATGTATTAAATATGTTAGAAATATATGAAACATTTACTTTTTGAGCAAAACAACTGGCTGTCATAGTGCACTTACAATAGCTCTTCACACATATGCCTTCTTATAAATTACTTGATTTTAAGACACAGAGTATAGTGACTTCTAAATATTTGACTTCAATTAATTTAGATTCTTAATATAACAAATAGAATTTTTGTGTTGTATTGACCTTCCTGGCAATTAATGTTAAAATCTCTTGATCTGACCTGCAGTCAATCTGTAGCTTACATACAATCTCACTCGATCTATCGAGTCCATTCCTTGCACAGTGATCCCCAATGACACCAGTAGAGCATTTCTCAAGTTAGTGACAGGTGGCATTCATGCAGAACAGAGTCATCGTGTCCCAGATTTGCATTACGACTATGTTGTCTTATTTAGGAGCTGATCTGATAGTGTTCTATGTTATTTGTTTGGGGGAACTTCAGCCACCCCAAATTAGACCTAAAGAATGTCCATGTGATGGAGTACATAAAAATGAATTTAGATCATATTTGAGCCTACCTAAAAATATTAGCTCAGCTTTTGCAAAGCGCCTTATGTCATGTTTACAGGAGATGCTTTTGAAATTTTTTATGTATCTTTGTCTTGAAAAGTGTATGTGTGTGGGTAAAAGTGATCAAAAGGGCTGACTGGACACCGTCTGCAAGTCTATGCAATGTAGATTCCCTATCAGGTGAGTTTAGATAGTCAAGAATACAATTAAATAAGCCATATAGATTTAATTTTACACTGTAATAATATCAGGGTGGTTTAACTTATAATTTTAAGTTCAGTTGCTGCCTTAAAAACATAATTTATCTCA